>CAUHTR010007606.1:42276-78524 GCA_959609185.1 Schmidtea polychroa | reverse complement strand
TATAAGTAAACGATAAATTATACAAAAATTTATTAATGAAAATGAAAGTCAGCATAATAAATATGCTAGGCCAAATACAATAGGCGAGCTATTTTAGAAAATCTTTGATAGAATTGTAAATTATGGACGATTGGGTAGACCTTGGAGACATCTCAACACAATAGTGTTTAGCTTGAACCGATTTTGAGTCCAAGTGTTTGAATCGTGACTGAAAGGCGTTGGCACATAGCATGCAAACATAATGTTAAGTCGAGTCAAACTAAAACACGTTCGAACATCACCTAAACAATTAAACAGAATTCACTTAACACCCAAATAATAAATGAAAAGTAAAATAAAATGAAACAAAAGCAAGAAGTATTACACAAAATCAACTCAAACACAACATGGATACATAACAGAAGTTGAATTATAGGAAAAGAAAGAAATTGGAAAGAGTTACACAAAATTACATCAAATAATGAATTAGAGATAAAAATTACAATAGGAATAAAAAGAAAAACTAGAATATAGCGTAAAAATAACAAATTCATCATGGCCGCCAAATAATTTAACAAAGTTAACTAAAAATTAAACATTTAATAATTGAATGGTGAATATTTTTGGAAAAGATATATTGGAAACAGCACTGAAAATTTACAAAAAATATGCGATGCATTGATAATAATTAAACCAACAACGACTGATGTGGAACAAGTTTTTTCACTTTGTTCTTTCTTTTGTACAAAAATCAGGAAAAACCGAAGAACCACTGTTTTCAGTCTTTAAAACCGAAACAGCGGTTTTTGAAAACAACGGTTTTCCAGAAACTCTATTTTAAAGTGTTGTAAGAATTTAGAATTTATACTGAATGATGGTAGAAAATTGATATTAAAAGTTGTAAGGTGTTTAAATAACTTATATTAAATCATTGTTGTATGTTGTATGAATATATGATTGTATGTTGAAATCCTTACTTATTCATAAATTATTATTTTAGAAAAATGACGATTTGTTTTATTATTGTTGATATAAATAGATATTATATCAATTTGAATTGATATTATGAATTCAATTAACACTAGAAGTGGTGTGGCTAATCGGTTGCGAATATGACAATAAAAATCCCGGTAATAAATAAAGTCAACTGTCAAAAGAATTAATATTTATTTCACGTTTGCCGAAACCATTAGATTATTCGAACGATGTTTTGAAATATATTTTACAGAATGATTAATTACCAATCAATCCTATTGTTGAGGTTATAAAATAATCAAAATTAAAATTAAATTATATTTATAATAAAAGGAAGGAGAGATGTAAAAGTCTTGTCAGTGAGAGGATCGATAGAGCAAAGAAATAAAAAGAGAACAAAGGTTTGAGAAGGGTATCATTATATGAAAAAAACGCAAAAATGTGAATTGTAAAAAATCGATAAAAGATTCAAATATTCGAATAAAATTCTGGAAAATTGGCCATGGGGGAACAAGTAATGAGGAAGAACATAGTGACAATAGAATTTTCAGGAAGTTCTAGGAAGAGTGCGAAAAGTTACGTAAAAGTTTAAAGACATGAAAACGAAACAAAATTAATTAAGTAATTAATTAGTAAGTAGAAAGAAATCCCGAATTGGGCCTCCAAGGAGAAGAGTAAACAGGAGGAAATTTTAGGCCAATTATCTTGTTACTTTGATTTATGGGGAAAAACCAAGAGAAGATAGGACATACAGAGAAGCCCGGGGACTGGCTATTAACTATTTTGTTTGTTGGATCTTTCCGGGTGACAGCCGAAAAAGGCGTGTGGAGTTGAATGTCAGACTTGAGATCGGCTCGGCAATAATCATTTGTCACCCAGATTTGAAAGACTATAAATGAGAAAAGAAAATCTGTGCAAATTGACATTAGCCCCAGATAAGGATTTTAAGAAGAAATTTGAGAATAGGCAAAAGGAAACCTTTTTTCAATTTTCACCACTGATTTATTTTCAAATGAAATTGTATTTATTAAAAAACTTGACTATGAATCAGTAAATAAATAAAAATATGTTTTTTGATTTTCACGAAATTTCGGAAATGACCTTTCATCAAGTGATTCATAGTCACGCTTTTTAAATAAGTATAATCTATCCTAATTTATTTATTGCACTAGAAAAAACAAATTAGCGTTGGTAGGGAGAAAACAGGTAATCTATGAAGCGAAACTGACTATCTCCGCTATTGATTTTTATCCATTTAAAATAAGATTTCGAGAGCAATAGACAATGAAGATATACATTAATTAAACATCAAATGAAGAATTACATCAATTATTAAATAAGTTTCATTTTAATATTTGTCACTCCCTCTCTTCAGTAATCTTCCAACCGTTAAGCTATTCGACATAACTGGGCTTCACTGCATTTGGAAAGATTTAAATTATATTTGCTAAGTAAAATCAATTGCAAAATTTCATAAAGTTCTTCATATCACATTTCGTTTTACTTTTGTATTTGTGATTTTAGTATTGTTGGGCTAGAACCGAGAATTGGGAGCTTGTTTTAATGAATCAAAAATATATAACATAAAAATCGCACCAAGTTAAATTAAAACACCAATCAATACAAATTAAAGTACATAACACATTGATGATAAATAAGACCCGGGTAATAAAATAAAGGAACGCAAAAATGGTCACGATCACCAACACAATTAGGAGAAACATCGTATTCGGAAAAGCTAACAACAAAAAAAATAAATTAATAATAAATAAAATAATGGGTAATAAATTAATTAATAATATGAAAAATTTCTAAATAAATAAATTTAAAATTTAAAATAAATTATCTAGTAAACTGGTAAAATGATAAAAAGTAGAATAAAAGTAGTAAAATTAGATAAATTATAAAAATTTATAAAATCAAATTGTTTAAATCAATGAAACTAAAATAAAATTAACTAAACTTATTTAAATTATAAAACTTATAAAACCAAATTAAAATTAGCAAAAACTATTTAAATTATAGAATTTATAAGAATAAATCTTAAAATTTAATAAAAATTAGAATTCTGATTAATTAAATTAATTAAATTTAAAAATAAATAATTGCACACATTCACGCATGCATGCATAAATTAATCAGAATTGCCTCGCATTCTAATTGGATATAGTAGCAGAGAATGCGTAGGCGTACAATTCAATCAGTATAAATACGGATTGAAATTTCAGTTTAACAACTTGTTCAATCAGAAATTTATAATTTCACCAGACATTATCAGGAGCTCTCAATTTTCGGTGTATGCCATCGCGGTAAGGTAAATTTGATTCTTTGTATATGTAATGTAATTTTGTTAAGTCTAATGTTATTTTAAATTGAAGTCAATTTTCGTTAATATTGGTATTGTATTTATTTTTGTTGTTGTTAAGTCTAATGTTATATAATTTTATGAATTAATAAAATATTTAATTGAATTTGTTTTAATTAATTCTTGTGGTTTGTTTATGTTTAGAATTATTTCATCATTGGATAATTTATAAAAATATAGCAATATGGTCAATTCGTCTGGCACGGTCGTTCGAAAATAGTCGGTACTTGTACCGGTGGTTTTCGAGTGAACCGTGAAAGATGGAAAGACCAGTGGTAGATAGGCAATTTTGCAAATGATTAGAAGACGACTCAATCACCTTTATTTTCATAGATACCACTGAGTTAGGAGTAATAATAAGATAGTTAGGGCCAGTTGTCGGTAGATAAAGTAGGTTTAAGCAATCTTATAGAAACCATGAATGGTTAAGATATCCGATAGTTCAGGATTAGAAATACAGGCAGATCCCTGCTCAAATTTTTATGAGAAGTGTGGGCACATGTTTATTAACTTGGGAATAAGGGCAGACCTCTACTCAAATTTTTGAAAAATTAAGTTACATTGTTCACAAGAACCGCCGAAAATATGGATCGACCTTTATCAACTAGGAAATAAATTATCGACAAATATTATAGAAAACCCACAATGAATTATGATAGGCAAATAAAAAACGCATCCCTGCACAAAATTTTGAAAAGAAACAATTGAAAACATTCAGAAATGAGGACCATAGCTGAATAAAATAGAAAAGTAGAAAGTAGAAATAGAAAATGATTAATGATGTAAGACCTTCTATCGGCCGTCTAAAACCCGAAGAGAAAATACAATGGGGAGTAGTTTTAGCAATAGAGCTCACTTGCTCATTGTTTTTTCGCCTTTGTGTAAAGTACCAACATGGTCATCGCCATGGGTACACAAATGGTTTAAAGTACGATAGTCATGGAGGTGCTTAGGAAAGAGTTGAGTGAATACCTATGATTACCCCTAACGTATTTAAAATTTAAAATGACACACCCCTAAGTAACCAACAGTATGATTAATAATTTTTCTGCCACATTGAAAATTTTTATTACAATTTTACTCTCTCTTTCATTGAGTTTACTGCTTTCAGCAGATTGATTTGTGCAAATAGTTTCTACAGTTCTGATTCATAATATTTACAGTAGATTGTGCTTTCTTAACTTCGAACAAAATGCTGAAGTTGCAAAATATCTCTGTTTTTAAAGCATCCATTACTTGAATAAATTCTCGCATAATTCCAATGTCATTTCCATGCTTATTTTGTTCTTGATTCAAACCAGAGATTTATCCGTATTGTTATTAATAGCACCGGTTTTAGAAAATTTTAGAAAACGTGAATCTCTACTAATATTGAAATTGTGCAGGATTCCCTGTAATGAACCAATTTGAATCTAATTTTTCATTTGGTTATTGTCTATTATAAAATCAATTACACCGCACCCATCTTTTGATTTAAGTTTTATATAAAACTCTTGTAAAACATTTAACAGGCAAAACTAATAATATCAAAATCCTTCAAAACTTTATTTGAGCACAAATCAATTTAAATTTATTATCACTCAACAAAATAAAATTTCATTACTAATAAAGAATAAATTATCAAATTAAAAAATGTGAATGTAAATAAATTCAACTTTCACTAAATTTTAAAAATCTTGACTTTGAAATTCATAAATTAATGAATAATTGTTTTAAGTTATCAAATAAATGGCTTTAATAACTTTTGATTTTAGACATTTAAATTTCATAATTTACATAATTTATGCAACATAAAATTATTAATAATTTTTAAGTCAATAAATGTTTAAGATATAACTTTTAGAATATTAATATTCTTTGAAAATGTTAATGAGCTTGAATGATGCTTCGCCTGTCAATTCGAACGATGCTTGTATGTCTATTGTTAATAGTTTATTATGTCATAGACAAGGAGGAGAAAGTCAAAATTTTTCTCGTAAAGCAATAGAAAGTTTGGTAAAAAAATTAAAGGAAAAAAGAGAAGAACTTGATTTTTTGATAACAGCTGTAACAACTAGTGGGACACAACCAACCGGATGTGTTACTATTCCTAAAACACTAGATGGACGTCTTCAAGTATGTATAAATTCATTATAAGATCATTATTTGAATTTGAACAAACCAAAACTTTTCCTATTATTAATTAGCGTTAAGTTAATTGGTAGATTTCCTTTATATAATTTACACCAAATTTAAAGCTGAATGAAACAATATTCTTTTATTTTTAATTTAATTGTTGAATATATTAAATCTTATTTCAGTTGTTTATATATTTCTTGATGCTGAATTTATATTTTTTGAAAATAGAATTTAACAAATAATATTAATGATGGTATATAGAAGAGATAAAAATGTTTAAAAGAATCCTTTATTATATACATTACAAAACATGTCGAGGTGAGTAAAAGGTGATGCGAATGTGTGGCACCTGTGTTCCATATTTCTTTCTTATTAAGATATGTTGCTTACTATACATCAATATTTATTCACCGTAAGTCGTTACTTCACACTTTTCTCGTATCTGTCTTATTCCATAAGAAAATACAGATTTATCAAATACAAAATAGTTATACTAATTATTTTGGAACAACTATCATTTTACAGCCGTAAACTACAAGTTCAAAGATAATACACATATTTAATCTCTCAGACGATCGCTCTAATTGAACATTTTTAATTTATAAATTCAAACTAAGACTTCTAGTCTTTGATATTATTACACTATTTCCAACATTCAAATCATGATTTTTCTAGAATTTATTAATTAAATTTTGATTTTTGATAATTAACCAATTAAAATGACACAAAAGAATTTTAAATTTAGAAGTTATTAAAAATCAGACTACTGATCGATTAATTTCAATTTATAATCAACTTTCATGGGTTTAGACGTAAATAGCTTATTTTAATAGGTAGGGGTCGTGGACGTAGCCAGGGGGGCATTTGCCCCCAAATAAATTATAAAAAATTTGAAGAAATTAAAATCAAACGGACTACTGCTGTAGATACATTAACAATATGTGATCCAATTTATTATAAAAATATTTATATTATTCTCACAATATTTGCTACCTTGCCGGTATCAACTTGTACAACAGAGCGTTCTTTTGCATCACTTAAATACCTGAATTCATATTTAAGAAAAATCATGGATGAAGAAAGGTTAAACGGTGATTAGCAACGGTTAGTGAAACCGAGGATGATCCGGATAATGAGATATCCGGAAATTTACTATCTAAAATATCTTTAATGATTTTTTATTAAATGACAAATCATGTTTATTATTTTCATAACATTAAATAGAATCACGCCTTTATTGTGCCCTATAGTAGTTTTGATTTATTCATCTTATAATCTCTGCATTCCAGAACCGTTTTTTAAAACACTTATTCTTTCACCAATATCCATACATTGATATTCTAATCCTTCATTTTAATTTGAAAAGCTTATCATCATTTTCTTCACTATTCACAAATAATATTCAAACTACATTTTCTGTTGTAGAGAATAGAAACAATAAAATTAACAAGTTCTATCTGCAGTTCTTTTTATACTATCGATCAACATTTGTTCTAAAATTAATATAAAATATTGATCGATATTCTAAAAAAGAAATGAAGATCAAGAATCTAAAAAAGCAAGAAAATATTAAAACATTTCGCTGCAACAAAAATTATATGAAAAGAGTTGGTTGTACATACCCTATTTTTGGAAATAATGGAAAATGATCAAAATATTGAATATTTAAATTTTTTTCATAATTAAATCTACAATTTTGGTAAGATCGTTATTAGAATCGTGTAGAATTTTGCAACCAGTTGTTATATAGGAATTGTGTCTATTTAAATGGAAATTTCTGAAACAAGAGTTTACTTTCACATTTCACAAAAGAATGCATATTGGGAACATTTTTACAATTAAATTTCTGAAATTGTTTTTATGATTGAATAAAATTTACTAATTTATAATCGTTTTGCGAGTAATGCGATTATAACATTTCATTATTTTATAAAATTCCACGAGTTACCCAATTATCACGTTGCATATAACGTCAATACAATTTCAGCTCTTAATTTTTTATCTTTCTATAATGTATTTCTTACTAGTTTAAATAACGAATTAAAATAACCCGCGATTTTATACGAAAAAGTAAAATTAGGCTTTTCAAATTTCAAATCTCTATATATAAATTACTGACACAAAAAAAAATAAATATTGAATTCATCTCTAATTTTCAAAATTATCACATAAATGAAACAATCGAAGATAGAATAGTGGTTTGATTAACTTTGTACAGCAAAACAAAAGTCTTAAACAATAAAAATGAAGGAATGGGGAGGGTATTTGAAACATGACTTCCAATTTCTTTTCAAATACAGAAAGAAATGTCGTAATAACTTTAACAATTTTGGGACGCATTTTCCATTTGGAATGGTTTTTAGTTAATATTTTAATTGGCTAAAGTGCAAATTCTGTTTTAGATTTAAAACGAATTTATCTTTATAAAACATTAATTAATTAAATAATTGCATGTAAAAAATAAACTAAAAGCATGATACACATTTTGATACTAATAAATGGTTAATTTTACCCTGTGTTTTATAATGTTACAGAGATTTTTTTATCGTAAAAGCACAATTTCCTAACGTAATTTTCAAAATTTTTCTACAATTTGGAAAGTTTTGATTGTAAATGTTGAAATGATTTTCATGTGATTACATAAAATTTGAGAACAGGAGACCACATTTTTCTGATTTTAAAATTATTATACAGCATATTTCATTGATGTATCTCTTATTATGGAAGTAGAACATTGTCTATTTGCCAAATTTAATAAACCAAGGGTTTTTATGTACATAACTAAGTAAATTTCAAATATCTAATCATTTATTTCTTTAGCCTTTTACCAATTAGCACAAAATGTTGGAAATTTTTTATTTTATTTTCAGTTTTTTATGTCCCCCTTTGCTATGGATTTAATTTATATTTTTTTGGCAATGATAATATTTACATGATATTTTGGTATAAATATTTGCAAATATCAACTGACATCGAATTATATCAGAATTATTCTCATTACATCAGTCTCTTCATTTAATACATTTATCGTAATAAATTTTTCATTAGGGTTTAATTGTTTTTATTAATTCATATTTTTTACTAATCCTAAGCTTTAATCAGATTGCCGGGCGAAAATGTTTTCCTCATGTTATTTATTCACGTATTTGGCGATGGCCGAATTTACACAAAAATGAATTACGCCAAAATAAATGTTGCATTTACGGTTATGAAATGAAACTGGATTATGTGTGTATTAATCCGTATCACTATGACCGAGTCGTACCATCGGCGGTAGATATCAGTGAACTTAGTTTAACATCAAGTATCGAGGATTTAGGTGAATTTAGGCATCAATTAATTGTATTTAAAAAAACTTTTGCAGATGATACCGAAAGTCCATCTGTTATGGACAGTGAGAGCGTTAATGAAACTCTTAAATATATTTCGAATTCCTCCAATGGACCAGGTATTTCTTCAATTAATTCAATATGAATTATATTCAGATTTAGTTGTTTATCTACAATTAAATTTTTAAAATCTAAAATTTTATTTATAATTTTAATAAAAGTTTCTAAAAAAATTAAAAACAAAATGCTAACTTTAACCAGGCTAGTTTAAAAATTCCGTATAAAGATTAAGCCTCGAAAACGCTTTTATCGAAAAGCACAACAATTTGATCAATATTCAATCTTTGTTTTTCATTTCCAATTCCTCACTTTTTTATTTGTTTTTAAAAAATTAAATAAAATTTGATTACAAGTTTGTCAATAAAATTTATTTATATCTAAAAAGTTGACATGTAAAATAAATTAAAAAACTTTATTGATGATTTTTGTTTAATACTGAATATAATTTAAAATTTATATAAATATATTTAAATATATCTATTAATTTATATAAAAGCTGAAAATTTTTCAAAATGAAAATAAATTATATTTATTTGTTATTATATTTCTTTTTGTTTACAGTTTTACATCACTATTCAACAAAATTAATTTAAAATATAAAATATTTTTTAGCTAATTAAAATTAGTCAATAAACACTTGTAAAAAATCCGTTAAATAGATAACAAAACATTGATGTATAGTTTATAAAGAAATGAAAATAAATATTTATAATTAAAACAGCAATATTTTCAATTAACCGACTAATACAAACAAATTCATTTGTTTATCAGTATCGAGACACTAAAAATAACCTCATTATGTATAACTGAAAATTTAAACCAATCAATTTTACTCAATTAATGCTACAATTATCTTTCAAGTATTAATTTTTTCTTTAATTATCTATTCAATTTATGGAAGCTCATTGTTAAAATGTTTTTGCTATCTACCTGAGTTTACATTTCCAAACATTTTTAATGAATTTGGTTGCCATTAATGGCATAGATAAAAATACTGCTCCTGTATTTACTGGAATTCTAAGTAATTATATTGTAAAAATGAATCAAATACATGATGCTGCAAATATTTCAAAATGTCTATAATCTTGAATCAGTATTTTTGGCACTAATTTGTAGCTATGATAAAGTTATTAAATTAATATGAAAAACAAAGCAATATGCATTTAAAACATTTTATAATTGCATGTTGCTTGTAAAACTCGAATTTTGAAATTAAATTTGCAATTCAATATACTAATTTTTAGGGATAATGACAAATTATTTAGTAACTTATTTTAAAACATTCTGATGATGGTCAAAAAATGTTTTTTCACCTTTAATTTGTTTTTTTGATTTACATTTTTTTGCAATTAAAAACAATAGAGAAAATTAATGTTGCACTGGAAATATTGATAGTTGAAATGGAAATAAATCAAATGTTAAAAGTAAATTTGGAAATCACATAGTTTTTACATTAAATTTAATCTTCAATACGATTTTAGGTTAATGTAACATGTGGTATGTTTAAGAAGTGAGAAGATATATATTTTATGAAATTTTTAATAAAATTTTTTTATTTTTTAAAAAATATTAAAATTATTAATAATATACCAAAAAACTATTCAAAAACATTTAAAATAGAAGTATTCATTACATTTTGCACGTTAATTTTCGGATCCAATGACTTTATCAATAACGCTTACAAAAACACGTTCCCAATAATTATTGAAATTTTTAATAAAATTTAAAAAAATCAGACATACCTTTTTTCTCTTACTAATACTGGTCAATGCCTTCAGTCTATAATGTTCTCGAGCTCGAATACAGATATAATCAAAATATTTAATTCTCTAAAAATTATAATTTAGATAAAATATTTTGAAATTTAAAATTATCCAATTTAATAATTATTTAATTTAATTTATAAAAAACCAAGTAAAACATTTGAAAAAAACTTTTTTTCCAATTTCACCACTGATTTCCATTGTATTTATTAAAAAGAGCTTGAAGACTAAATCAGTAAATATATCGATGTTATTGATATTCACGAATTTTCGGCACTGCTTTTTTCAAGTGAATTTTCACTTGTTATTATGTCCTACCTGATGATAACATGGAAACTGTCGAAATATATCGTAAAACGAATGTTTGATTTGTGCTTTCGTATAATTTTATATTATTATTATTATTATTATTATTATTATTATTATTATTATATTATTATTATTATTATTATTATTATTATTATTATTATTATTATTATTATTATTATTATTATGAGGAAGTTGATAAATTCTTAAAGATTTAAATAGAAATTTTGTTAAATTTAAAAAATATTTTTATTGAAAAATATTTTAAAAAGAAGACTGAAATTTAGCATTCTTAAAAAATATTTTAAAAGGAAAATTGAAATTTGTTTAAATAACAAAAATAAGTTTTATTGAGTGAAAAATTTATTGAATAAAATTTATGGAATTATTTAGTGATTTGCAAACAGATATTAATTTTGTAACGGATGTGAATCCTAATAATAATAATATATATGTGTGTGTAACTATCAATTTTATTTTCATTTTATGTTTATGAAAATCATTATCAATTGACACGTTTGCACAATTTATAGTAACAGACAATTGTTTGAAAATTTTGCATAATTATTGGTATTTTATAAAAGGCATTATAATTAATTTATAGATGATTCACTTCATATGCGAGCGCGTATGACCTTGCAATATGGAAGCAGCAATGCGGAATATTCACTCGACGATCCCGATCCATTAAAAACCAGAATAGGCCAATCGCTAGATGTTCAGTCAATGTCTGACTCAAGCGGAAGCCCAAGTGATCAGTTTAAACCCAGAGTTGGACAAGATGGAGATAGCATACCAACTACAATAAAGTACGAAAACAGTGTAGTAGCACATTACTGCCAAAATTCACCAAGTAATGGCAACTTTAAAATTGCTAGTCTTACTGGGCGCGGAGGATCCCAGAATTCTCAAGGCAGTTCAACAAGTCAGCAGCAGAATCAAACACAGAGAAATCCAAATCAACCAACCCAGTCAACCTCACAGCAATCAAGACCTAATTTTAACACTTCGAGCAGTTCCTGGAATCAAAATCAAGGTTTCGATCGACCTCCGACAACATCAGCACAGGTGAATTATGAGTAATTAAAAATAATAAATTTAAATAAAATGCCTCTATTGATTTTCATAGTAAATATCAAATCAATCTTATTTTCATTTTATATTCTTTTCATACAAGTTTTCCATGTTTGAAAAGCTTTTGACTTTGCAAACTAATAAATAAATTAATTTCCACTTAAGTATTATTATAAAAATAACTTGACTCTGATTAATTACCGAATGTTGTCTATTACTATTAATTACTTATATTAATTTTAACTTATATTAGATTTTTATTTGAATTAATGATTTAAGCCTTTATTGAATTTCTTATTGAATTTTTGGTATCAAATCAATGAACTCTCAACAAGATATAGATTTATTGATTCCGAATCTACAACAGACTAATAATAACACACTAAATTCAATAATATCAATAAATTATAATCGATTATATTTCATTTTTTGCAGTACCAACAAAGCCACAATAGCTATGGAATTCAACAGTGAGACAAAATGAATAATTTTCAATCTGTACTTATTTTACGCGCCTTTTATATATTCGTTAAGTTTCATTGTCACATTTTTTAGTTTAAGATTACTGAGTTACTGGGAGCTGATTTTTGTTGCATTTTCTTTTAATCTAGTTTGGAATCACTAATTTGACAATCATTTTCTCTACGACCATATACAACATGATTGTAATCCTATTTCTAAATTTGTTTTAATTTTGATGTGTTTCGATTTAGTTCGACAACAATTCGTAAGTAAATTTTAGCAAATTTAATAATTGTTTAATTTAATCACAACAATCCATACATACAATATATAATAAACTATTTAAAACACAAGTATTCACTGTATTTTGCACGTTAATTTTCGGATCCAATGACCCCTACATAAACATGTTCCCAATAATTATTGAAATATTTTAATAAAATTTTAAAATCAGACATACTAATTTTACTCTTATAGCCTTTATTATGTTCACTAATATTGGTCAATGCCTTAGGTCTATAATGTTCTCGAGCTCGAATACAGATATAACGGTAAGTCTCTCCATTGTATATGACATTACACCCATTACATGTTAGTTGATAAAAGAGATCAGAACACAATAAACGGATTTTGAGACTTATTAATAAACATATTGCTTTTAAACAAAGAAATTATTATTTTTATTCATAATTATTACTTTCAATATTCATTTAATACCGTATTTTAGCGCATATAACGCGCGCGGTATCTGATTACAAAAAACAATAAAACCGATGGTAGGGTTACTGTCACATCATAAAAATATTTCCACTGGCAAAGCCGACACGTGTAAAATATAAATCATAAAGCGCGCACCCACAGATACCGCGCATGGGGGGTGCACGGTTTGTAAAAATGCGTATAACGTGCGCGTTATATGCGCTAAAATACGGTAATTGTATATTGAATAATTATTTATTAATTATTCATTTATATGGTATATGACATTACACCCATTACATATTAATTGATAAAAGAGATCAGAACACAATAAACGGATTTTGAGAATTATTAATAAACATATTGCTTTTAAACAAAGAAATTATTATTTTTATTCATAATTATTACTTTCAATATTCAAAAGATTGTTCCAAACTTTATTATTAAAAATAACTGCTAACTAAAACTCGGAGAATTAAATTACGTGTTTTCATATTCTGAGCGATGTCAACATAAAACAATCATATAAATACTATTCAATAAATACTAATATAAATTTTCAATTAACGATGAATATATTGTTAGATTTATCTCACACAAATGACTTCCATATTCCATCGATTTTAAGGCAAATTTCAAATCTTCGACTCATAATAAAATAATAAAATTTGTTATTTATTTGTTAAAATGTCACTGATTGTATTGAAAGAAATAATGCAGAACTATAGTAATTTCGATATCTGGAAACTTCCAAATCCAACAGATTCTCGATGTCTTCAAATTTGACAAGTATCACAGTCAAAATCTATTTTAGTGCATAAATAAAACTATCAAAAATTGATTCATTAAAATTTGATAACTGCCACTCCTTATTTTATTTATAGCTTTAAAAAATTAATTCACAGTGGGTCACTTATCGAGAATTCGTTGTAGTAATATTCGTCTAATAAATTATGCCTTTATGTCAATAATTAATATTTTATTTCTATATTTTCTTTTGGTTAAATTACGTTAAAATTGCCAGAATGTCAAGTGCTAAATATCAGGTATGTTATGAAACTGTGAGTGAAATTAAATAATTAATTAAATTTCTTAATAATTACTTAACTGCTATATTATTTTACTCGATCGTGGAGTCAGAACAATTAAAATTTTCCAGCTCATTGGATTTATCATATTCATTAATAATCAATAGTGTCAAATAATTAATATCTCGATTTTTATATAATAGATTTATCTATTTCAAATTTTATGTACTGAAAATGTTTCTCATTTTTTTATCACGAACTGAATGCCTTTTTGATTAAAATAAGGAATTTTTTTATTAATTATCATATTAAAATTAAATATTAATATTTATAAAACCGTTTTTAATTATATCATTAATAAATTAGCCTTCCTTTTTAAATGTTTTATTGTTTCCACTTATTTTAGTTTAAATAAAATTTAGAACTGAAAATTAATGTGAAAATATAATTGAAAATAATTTATCCTAAAGTAACTGCTATATCTATTATAAAAATTTTCAATTTATGTTTCGTTATCTGCGATACACTTTCCATTTCGAGCACCACTTACGGTATCAAAACCAACAGCATAAAAAAAATAATTTTGAAAAACTGAATGTCTTTTTGAAATGTGCGTAATTAATCGTCTAAAAAGTTTTTATATATTCTTTTGCACTCTAATCCTCAATTTTTTTTCAAGTTTTGAAATTCTTTAGTCTTAGTTTGAAACTAGAGATTTCAAATGAATCGAATTTAGAATAATCGGTTAGTCGATTACTTTTTTACCACCTAATCGGTTAATCGGTTATATTGAAGTGTTCAAAATTTACAAATATTTTATTCGAAAAAGTGGGATAAAAAGAGTATACTAAAACAATAGAATAATTTTATACCACAATTCAAATTTAATCATAATTGAAGAATATCAAAAAAACAAGACCATTCAACGTATCCGTATTCAAACTATTTCTAATTTTGATCATAAACTTTCCAGAAATAGAAAAGACTCCTTCATTATTACATTTAATACTTCTTGTGTTATATTATTTTCTCTTAATGTAAATAATCTTTTGTTTATTTCAATGGTCAATAAACTTATATCAGCTTTAGAAGTATATGACACAAATTCATTCGCTTTGGTATAAGTAAAATTTTTCAAAAAATATGTGATAGAAATTCGACCTTTATTTTGACGCTCTTCGATACGTCTTTCTAATATTTCAAACAAATAAAGTGACAATTCCGTATTTATATCCTTTAGCATTTGTAAAATATACATAAGAATTGTTTCTGGCTTTAATAAATTCACATTATCTTTCTCCATCTTATTTACACCAAGTTCCATGGGCTCAAGGATCAATAGTATTTCTTGCATTATTTTGATGTTTTCATCATTCATTTTGGTGGTGCCAATGTTTTATTAATGCAATTTTTTACTCTTAGAAAGCGCTTGATCATTGGAACTTGAGAATTCCATCTAGTTCTGCAGTCTAATAGCAAGCTTAAAATTTCCTTGAACTTTAACGTGGTATTAAATTTTATTATTTCTAACGGACAAATTTTAAAATTTTTATTGATTTTCTCGTTTCTAATCAAATTTCCTTCAAATCTTCACTAGAATATCATTATCTTGTTCAAAATTTAAATATTCCATCAATATAAACATTGGTTTCAATTTCGTCTAAATCTTTTTCTGGTTATACATCTTTTCATCTAAATAATCTGTCATTTCATTATTTTGTTCTTTGTAAAACAATTCGAAAACTAAATAAAAACAATAAGATGAATATTTTAATATAGAAAAATGCGGTATGAATATTGATAAAAATATTCCGTTATAAGTATTTATATAAATGTAATTTTACTAGACCGATACACCGAGGTCATTCAAGAGTGTACTAATTCAAAGTTAGCAGGTGTCATCAAATATAATATTTTAAAATTACAATCAACCCTTAATCATTCGATTTTTAGATATTTGAATATTGATACCCATTTATTCAATAACTAAAACCGATTATTGATATCCAACACAATTTTTTTCCCAAATGTTTGGGTTTATAAAATTTTTTTTCGGAATGTAGTTGTAAAACAACTTTAACACTTCACTCTAAGTTGACGCATTACTACGGTTTTCCTGTTTAAAATCTGGTATCCGTTGACGTAGTAGTACGTCATTTTTTATTTGAAATCCAGATGTCGTTGATTTAGTAATACGTTATTGTTTGTTTAAAATCTAATAGGCGTTGACGTAGTAATACGATTTTTCGATTGTCAACACCGTAGATGAGTTTACAACAAAGTTTCGTTATATTTTACAATAATTAATGAATTAATTTTTTACCCTGTTTTATAATTAAATAAGACGATTTTGAATGCTTCAGTACATGTAATGAGTTATGTTCTCATGATTTAGCCTTCTCAATTAACATATAAAGGAAAATTTTACCACTTCTAAGTGAATCTGAGAGTAGCGATTCAGAAAATATAGTTCGAAAACGAATAAAATAATTCATTAGTATATTGGTCCCAGAGTGATACTGATATCAATGCAAATTCCTTTTTTGGGAAATGATGACGGTAAAGTATTTCCAAGAAATTTATAAAATATGTCAGAAGTTAGTGATTTGTTGGTGAGGATTTGAATTATTAGTAACATAAACAAATATGATATGCAAAATATTCACAAATATAAATGTGTAAAAAACACTAAGCAGAAGTGAATCAATTTTTTAGGTTGAATATTTTAGTAGTAAAATTCAGGAAAAATAGTATAAACGATTATTGGTCTACTAATAAACACATCTTGATCAAATTCAAAAACATCAATAAAGTTTGATAATGTATATAAAGGAGAACCTCGAACGGTAACCACCTGATTATAGTGTAAAACTAATCAACAGTATTTACCCTATCGAATTAAGTCGTTTACATTTTATCTTCAACCACAATGCTCAATTTTACTCAAATGTATCATCTTTTTTACATAGCTATTAATCATCTCCTTTTGGAGAGTCATATCAGAAATTCTCCAAAATAAAGCTGCAATTTGGTAGATCGATATTCCGAATCTCTAAAATTGAACATATTGATTTTATTACCAAGCCACAGTTTGACAGTTACTTCGCCTGCCAAAAGGGTTATTTTGTTTTTCTACATAAACGATTAATATTGTCAACAATAGTTTAATTAATTATTTATTAATTTTGCAGCTTTCCACCACCCTTTCCCCCTGAAAAACATTGATTTTGATATTTTAAATTGATTACGTTAAAAAATCTCATATTTTTATCAGAAATCTGCTTAAATAAATTTATTCAAATCATTTCAAATGATCCCCATCAGAAAGGGACTTCATTAAAAAATATATTTATCACCTGAGATTAAAGCATTTTTATTGATCACAGAATATTTAAAAAAATAAATTAAGCTCTCAAAAAAAATTTAATTTGAATTTATAACTTTGAAACATTAAGAAAAAGTTGAAATTTAATATAATAATTTGAATACATAATTTGAAATGAAATATTATTCACAAATCATTGAAATATGCTAAATAAGAGAATCTTGAATATACATAATTTATGTAATTTAAATCCAAATATTTTCTGTTCACAATTATATTTAAAACATTTTTGATCTTCGAATTGGCTTAACAAATTTTAAATATTCATAATTCGTAATTTTTGAAAAATCGATTCAATGTTAGAAATGCTCGGTGAAACAATGATCAAAATAAAATTTCTAAATTTAGAAGATCTTAACGTATTTTTTTCAAATGATTATCTAATGTCATTTATCTTTAAGGTAGGAAATTTTTTAATGAAATACTATAACCACACAAATTTTATTCTTAATGACACGAAAAATATGTTATTATCAACTCTTCAACTATTCTAGCATTAAAGATTGAACGAATTTTAGCTCAAAATAATGTTAGCCAAACAAACGAAAAAATGATTCCTTCATTTTATATTGAAATAATAACTTAACTAATTAAAGTAAACATAATAGCATAAAATTTAAGACAATAGACAAAGATAAAGTTTCTATGACGTTCAGATCAGAAGTATCTTTTCCCAATCACGAATTGCTATTATTTGAGAAATATTCAAAAAGTAATTATATATGTATTGAAGTCAAAAGCCATGTAAAAGCTCAAAGGAAATAACTGAAAAAAATCCAAAATATATCATTTTGCATTTAGATACTTTTCAAGAAAACATAATTTAAAATTTGTTCCAAAAATAAAGCTGCCATAAAATAATTGTTTAAAATTCTATATTCTAAATTTTGTCAACATTTTTACAATTCACATTTATGGCGAAATTTAGAGAATGAACTATATTATATTAAAATTTTTGTAAGTAATTTTGTCTAGAAAATTCTATTTTTCATAAATTTGAATAAGGCTTGACAATAACTTAATTGTTTTTTTATATTTATATTTAATATAAATTTTGGTCTTTGATAATAATTATAATCATGATTTTTGTTTGATTTATTAAATTTCAAAGTAAATTAATACTTCAACAAATATTTATTTATGAATCAAAAGAGGAAATGAAAATAATTTATTCGCTTATTAACTTTGTTTAAATTGCAATATCTATGGCGCCACAACTCGTTATAGTTTATAATTTATTATTCTCAACAATATATAATAATTAGTCATTTTGGCGTCTTATTTTACACTGAAACGCAATTTAAATACAACGACATTGTTGAAAACCTCTGTAAATTAATAAATGCCTGATTAAATATTACTTTAAACAGACAAATTTAAGTAACAGATTTTAAATTATGTATTTCGTCTAGAAATGTAGTTTTTAAATAAAGCTGAAATTTCTTTTTACTAGCTAATTACAATTACTAACTTTTTGAATTAATTTCAAGCTATAAATTCTAAAATTCTACAAACAATATAAAAATTAATTTTAATTTGAAGTAAACAGATTTTTGACAATAATTTTACAAAGATATTTTTTAGTAAAGTTTAGTATTTTTTATAAAATTTATTAATCCAATGGTATTTGAAATTTTTCTGTAACTTCAGTTTATTCATGTTATAAATTTGTTCGACTTTTTTAGTAATAGGTAAGATTTGTACAAATTGACTGTATATTCTATTTTTAAAATAATTAATAATGCCCTCTAATATTAACCTATGGAATCTATAATATTTAAAATTCATAATTTTCACAAATTTCTGGTGATATTTCAGCTTCTTCAGCCCATTAAAATTATTTAGACATTAAAGATTCGTTACTTATTCAGTTTAGCCCCCGCTATATATAGTTAGAAAAATTATAAAAAAATCAATAAAAAATTCAATTTATAATAAATAATTAATTTTTTTTTAAATTTGGAAATTTAAAAAAAACCCATGGATGAAGCTTTTTTATTCGGACTAACATAGAAATGTTTTTTTAAGTTAGTTGATGGTGAATTAGCAATTACTTTTGCTCAAGGTATTGGATTACTATTTTACCATTTGTGTTTTTACAACTATTTCTTTTGTTTTTGTTGTCAAGGTTTTTCGTTTCTGACATATTTCACAACTTTGTATATAATTGAGTCGCCATTGTATTTAATTCCTCCATATCGTAATTAACTTTTATATAATTGATTACCTTCCTACATCCAGCGTGACATCAAATTTTATGCATGTCTTTGACAAATTCTATTCTATTTTCTTTTGGAATCCCAATTTCTGCTTTGGTTCCGTCTATCGGCAAATACCTGTCTTGTCTTGACAATACTCGCAAACGTTTCCTTCCTTCTATTTAGAACTGAGATTCCGAATACATCAATATTTATATCATCGACCTTCTTTATCACTCTTATTTCGCCGAGGCTCATCGGATCTTTCATCTTTATTTCTTTCTGAATATCCTTGTCTTTGATACAATGGACCAAAAAATATGACATTAATTCTTGTCCCATTTGTGGTTCAAAACTTGATCAACCATCTTTTCTATTTTTTCGAAAAACTCGGGCAGTATCCTTGTTCTTTTCATAATTGCAGAGGGGGTTAGAAAATTCCCTATTAACGTCGTTGGCTTTTTGAAAGCCTTTTGAGTTGCTTCATAAATTGGCAACTATTCTCTTGTGATCAAACATTTGATCATCATACTTTGATTGGATTGGAAATACCTCTTGCATTATCCAATAAAAACTTCTATATCGACGCTGCCACCTTAAATATCTGGGATCATTTTATTGATCATTGCAAGGGTCGCAGTGTTAATAATTGAAGTCTAATTGTCTAAAGATATATTAAAATACAAATTGATTGCCTAAATCTGGTATTATTCAAACAACCGATTTCAATGACGAATTAATTAATTTAATAATAATGATAATTATGCGTGCCAGCATATTTATACTTATTATACTTTTACTATATTTTTGATACTTATAATACTTATAATACAATATCCCTAACAACGCGAATTCAATAAAATATACATTCTCTTGTAAAATATTAAATTTTTATTAATAAATTTTCCTCTGTTTAATCTTTATTAAATTTCAAAATACTGTAATTTTATCAACATTTTCCAAATAATTTTTAATGTAATATTTCTTTTTATTATTTTTTTCATTTTTTATTTATTAATTTGGTGAAAATGCATTTCTGGTATTATCTTCTCGCCTTGCCATAGCTAAACTGACGAATGAGACTCGTTAAAGCAGATATGCTTTTTATTAAAGTTATTTTTAATTAACAATTATATTTTCCCGTCTAATATAGATTCGGTTTATGCCAATAATAAGATTTATCCTTAATTGCATGATTTTATTTCTTTGTATAAAATAACATTCCTTTGACTGAATATATTATTATAAATATTATTATAAAATTAACTATATCAGTTAAACAGCTTTGTAGCTCACAGGCAACACTCTGAAATGGTTAGTTCTTATTTATTTTAGGCGATCTAAACGTGAAATTCTGGTATGTTGCAAATTTACTACTCAATGCAATTATTCATTCGTTATTCATTTTATATGCTTTCAAAAAATCTAATAATTAAAACAAATTGATTTTTAAATTTAAATAAATTACCATTAATTTTGAAAATTTTGCTTAATTATTTGGCTTGAAAACTTTCAATTAATAAACACTTGGGAAAAATGTTATCCTCGACTGACTAGTTACCATAAAATTTTTTCAATTTTTTTTTACTTTAAATCAGTGTTGTACAAACTGTTTTGAGCCACGGCACACTTGGCTGAATTAAAAATTTTCGCGGCTCACCTAAATTTTTTTTGCTTTATTTGTAATTTTTTATTGCACTTTTACTAATCTTTTAATAAGAAATGAAAAACTTATTTGCTTGAAATAATTTTAATGTAAAAAATTTTAAATTTAGAAAAATTAGTGAATGAAAAATTCATAAAACATAGTTAATGAGATTTATGTGCTTGATGTTCCGAACAAATAAGTTCCAATCGTGGTGGAATTTTTGACAAACATACTCGTAATTCTTGATCAATGTTAACCATACGTTCCCGCTTCTTTGATTTAATTGTGGTAAGAGTTGAAAATTCCAGTTCACAGAGATAAGAAAAACCAAATGGTAATGATATTTCAATTGCTTTCTTACTCAAATTTGGATATATAATTAAGTTGTTTGGAAAAACAGGGTTTTTTTAAACTTTTTAAAAAAAATTTCACGGCACACCTTGGCACCCGCCACGGCACACAGTTTGGACAACACTGCTTTAAATAATAAACAATTGAATTCTGAATCATTATGTGTACTTTTTAAATTACATTCTCTTTCAAAAATAAATATTGTTTTAAAAAGTACTTTATTCATTAAATTTTCAGCCTTTACAAGCCTTAACGCACCAAAGACCACCTGAATATTGGTGCACTATTGCATATTTTGAACTTAATCAACAAGTTGGTGAATTATTTAAGGTACCAAGTCAATATTCATGTGTAACTGTTGATGGATATACAGATCCGTCAAGTCCTAATCGTTTTTGCCTCGGTCAACTGTCAAACGTTCATAGGTATTAATTTGTATTCTATTGGTCCTTTATTCTACCACTACTTGTAGAATAATAATAATAATAACCGCTATCTTAAACAATATAAATTCTAGATCTGAATCATCTGAAAAGTCTCGTCTCTATATAGGTAAAGGTGTTGAACTAAATAATGTTGGTGAAGGAGATGTGTGGATAAGATGTTTATCGGCTCATTCTGTTTTCGTACAGAGTTATTACCTTGATAGAGAAGCCGGACGACAGCCAGGAGACGCTGTTCATAAAATCTATCCTGGTGCTTACATAAAAGTAATAATATATTATAATTATATAAAATTGTAATATATATATATATATATATATATATATATATATATATATAAATATTGTAATTAAAAAACTGTTACAATAACTTTCAAAATACATTTTTGAGTACTCTGACGGTACGCATATTTTTAATAATATTTTTTTTGCGATTATTTAAATTAAAATTGAAATTTTTGTCCATTTGTATACGTATTTTTAATAATAATTTTAAATAATTGAAATTCTTTTATCTTTATGTAAAAGTTATCTGTTTCTTTGTTTCGCTCCTTGATTTTTCACGGGTTAAACCTAGTTACCATGTAATATCTTTAAAAAGCTGCAGTTAGACGAATGGTTTTAAATTAAAAATGATTGAAACACTTCAAGAATATGGCCTAAATAAAGTCAGACTTTAAAGGAAAAAAAATAAGGTAAACTTGAAGTTATGGATGGTTTCCGGTGTACCATTATTTATTTCATGTAATAAAAAAAGGTTGATTCCGAAATTATTTGCAAATGGACTCAAGAACCGTTGGATGCAGTTAGTTAGGCAATTATATCAAATGGTTCAAGAAATATCTGACTAATACTATGGATAGATCAGAAGATGATATTATTTGGACGGACGATATATCTGATGTAGGAAATGAGCATGATGATATCGATGATATGGAAAATGAATTAATGTTTGGAGTAGGTGATAAACTCATTGAAATTTAGAATTTGACAGAAAGTGAAGATGAAAAACATGTCTTTGAACATTTTTGTAACCATTAATTCTTAACTTCCATTACACTTGCTGGTTTCTCAGAAAATTTTCTAAACAGGTAAAAATTATTTCCTGCTGTACGCACCACGATTATCATATAAAAATAGAAGAAAAAAGCATATTATATACGTAGATTTACGGTAAACTTGTTTTTGAACCTTGATAAAGTTTATATTATTTATAATCATCAAATTCGTTTATTATTTCACTCTAAATTTTGAAAGATAGAAAAAATCGAAATTAAAAAGTTGAGAGCTAATAAAATCAAAAAATATTATTTATAATTAATATATTGTTATCTGGATTTTGATTGGACCTTGAATTATTTTCAAATTGTAGTTTCTTCGGATATTTTTATTCCTTTAAAAACTTCTTTCCGGTAAGTCTTTGGTAATCTAATACTTCTATTCAGAAGCAATTTTGGAATCTGACTTTATTGAATGAGACATAAGGTAACTCAGCGTCAATATATAATAATATGTTTCTATGTAAATACTGTTCGATAGATTCATCGAGATATATTGCAGAATAATGTCTAAATTCAATGGGTGACAGTCAAAATACCGAATGTTTTTAAATAGATTCTTTTTATACAGATAAAATTTCTGTGGTCTGGAATTTAAATGAATAGTGTGTGTCCTGTAGCAACTATATGTCCTAAATTTCTTTCGCAATGTCACTTTTTCAAGAATTTAGTTACGGGAAGGAGTTAGACATATTCTGTAATTCATTGCACCTAGCAAATAATGACCGAATGCTTGCTATGACAGATGGACGATAATGTAGTTCTGGTGCCTATAAGGCGGCGAAGCCTTTGAAACTACTAAAATGTTGATTAAAGAATCAGTTATTGATCCTATTGATAATAACTTTGGTTGGAAATGATCTATTTTTCCCTGCATCATTTTTCGTACCTGACATCCATTGAATTGAAGCATTAAAAACATCTTGATAGTCGTTCATTGATATACCAATGCAACTCTCATCACTGGCCGAAACAGTTATGGAGGCCAGTCAAAAATTAATAGGTTCATAATTTCAAAATTTGCACTCAAAAATTTTCATACCGTATTTCTTCGAAAAAAGACTTTATTTTAATTTTTGGTTCAAAATACGTATTATGGCTTATTTTCGTAGGTGTCTTCTTTTTCATACACAACAAAACATTTAGCAAACATATTCATACAAGCTTATTCTGGAACATCGTCAATACATTGAACTCCAACCTCTTAATATCTTGCATCTCTATTTCCTTTAGAAGCATTGATTTCTTATGTCCAGCAGTCTAGTCTTCACAAGAGTTTCCACGTCTTTCCATTTTATTTTTAATGCAGTAATTGATTTCCATGTGCAAATGACTTTTAAAAGGTTTGCTTAGTATCAAATCAAGAGTCTGGTGATATGCAGTTATTCCCGAATGAATCATTACTTGATCTACTAGACCTTCTTGGCTACTCCCCCAAAAAATGCACTAACATTAAATTGAATCACTTCCTTATAATATTTTGTGTGTACCAGGCTTTTTTGATTTCCAGAACATAAATGCTTAAAAACCGTTCGATCTTGATGATGATTTAGGTGAGACTTTTTTTATATCCGGACTAATAACCAAAATACAACTAACACTTGCTCTAAAAAGAGTTTAGAAAATGTAAATTGACGAGGTTCCGCCTTGGTGAATTCTAGTTTGATTAATATCATAGTTTCATCCATAGCGGTCATATTGATGAGTTGGTATTTGGAAAGGTGTATGCTATCAACAAAGGACTTCAATTCAAATGAGCGTTTAATAACGTTAGTATCTTCCAGCTTGACACTACTATCTTTAATTAATTGAAGAAATAGTGTTGAGTCATAAACTGAAATCCCACCAAGAAACCGAAGACCTATTTTGAGTCGATATCTTTCGAAAATCAAACAAGACCTTCTGCATGGATGATGAAACGTAAATTACATAAAATAACGAGGCAATTTTCTATAGACAACATTTTATGCCAATAAACATGTAACCCCTTCCGAATTGTGTGTCATATCAGATTAGAATGTTTAAATAACTTCTACAAGCTATATGAAATAGTTATTGAAGTCTTAACAAAATTCACTTCATGCAACATCAATTGGTTCTATATATCAACAAACACTATTCAGACCACAACTACATTTCCTGCACAGATAAATCATCTCAATAGGCAACGCACATGTTCCGTTATTTGTACTCGAAACAACCCTACTATGTTAAATAATTTATTTTGAAGTTTCCATCTCTTTTGGACTCTTGAATAGAGGTTGGCAAAAGTCTATGAACCAACTCTACTTGCTAAATAAACTAAAAGTTCCCATTTTCTATGGTAAGTTTTCATAATTCTTTAGTCTCGTAGAACTTCAAATTGCGATTGCATCAGAAATTAGGTTAGGTTCGATTGTTTTTACAAAGGCCAATGAAAACAAATGACTTATCAATGAACTAAAATTTTACAGAATAGTGAATTTTTTCTCTATCCAAAACTAGATTTAAAAAATATTTATTACAAGCACTAGGATTTCAAATCTTATATTTTAATTTTATGGAAGTATTTCAAGTTTCAAATCGAGTAAACATCAGAAATCAGGTTCAAAATTGATAACGAGATTTTAATGTGAACATTAAAAGCTCGTTTCAATGTTTGCGCATTAATTTTGATATATTATACTTTACCAATTAAAATACTTTTTAATGCTTAACATTGACTGAGACAATGATTATAGGTGTTTGATATAAGGCAGTGTCACCAGCAAATGAAAAAAGCGAGTACAGAAGCTCAACTAGCATGGGTTCGTCAAGCAGCAGTAGTAGCAGGCAGTAGTAACTCCATCACGTCTACTGTCGGTAATCAAGGGTCTAACTCTTTAAATAATCTCAGTGCTGCTGGAATCGGAGTAGACGATTTGAGTCCATTTTGTGTTTTAAGGCTGAGTTTTGTAAAAGGTTGGGGGCCTGATTATCCTCGTCATAATATAAAAGAAACTCCTTGCTGGATTGAAATAAAACTTAACAGGTAAAAATTTAATTAAATTATAAACCAATAATTTCATCGTATTTTTTGACAAATTTAGTACCATTAAAATATACTTTTACTTTAATTC
The DNA here is from genome assembly GCA_959609185.1 of Schmidtea polychroa. Taxonomy (NCBI): domain Eukaryota; kingdom Metazoa; phylum Platyhelminthes; order Tricladida; family Dugesiidae; genus Schmidtea; species Schmidtea polychroa. Next base: position 52,185 of record CAUHTR010007606.1, on the reverse strand, counting down.
TAATTTCTAAACGAATCTGAGAATCAATTATATATAAAAAGATTAAGCTGATTATATTGAAGTTTTGAGGATGCCTAGAATTTTGATATATCGATTAATAATAAAATTGAATTAATTTAGAGGGGACTTCAGGTAGAATAGGAGAATGAATATTTTTATAAATTTTTGATAAGCACTGCAAATAAGAAATTTTGATAATAGGAGAATAACGTAAAAATCAATAAAACAAATTAATTATTCCGTATGGAAAATGAAAACAAAATATTATCTAGACGAATTGTAACGGCCTTCAACAGATTATCACGAAGTTATATTTGAATATACTCTCGGAAATGTTGTGAAACATTGAAAACAAATCATTATGGAAAAGGACTACAAAAATTATCAGTAGGAAATCCCTAATTTTTATATCAAATTTCACATTTTATTGATTACTTACCCTAGTCAGCAACTGGAGCAATGAGCCATTTTCCGGCTTGGCTGATTTTAAAAACTAAGACTACAAAACCAAATCTGTTTTCAATTTAAAACGATCATAAATATGCAAATTTATTTGGAATAGTTGATTATTAATGAAGGAGATATAAAAGTAATAAAAAAGAGTAAAAACTATTTAGTTTTTTTTCATTATGATAAAACATTATGAATTTTTGATCTTTTATCTGAAAGTAAATAAATAATATATCATAAAAAAAGTTACTCTTTTAATATTACTGTAAAATCCCGAGTATAAGCTGCAGATGACATTTTTATAAAAATGTATTTTTTAGTCGTATAAACCGTAGCACGTATTAGCTGCACCATTTGCGTTGAAAACACATGATTTTAAAATCAGCAACCTATCATAAAAAAACAAATTTCACCGTGACAATAACCATTTTGTTTTAATCATTTACATTGTTTATTGCACTGTTTTGAATCCTTGATTAAAATGGATAACGATTCTGAATAAAAACAAAAGAAACAACGAAGATCTTTTAGTTCAGCAAAGAAAAAAGAAGTTATTGAATTAGCTCGTCAGTTAGAAAACATACGGGAGGTTGCAAGACGATATGATATTAATGAAACTGTTATTCGACGATAGATCGCCCAAGAGTCTGTTATCAAAGCAATGAATCCAAATCGAAGATCTTTGCGTGGTGGTAACGCTAGATATCCGGAATTGGAAACGAAATTACACGAATGGATCCTAATTCAACGTGAACGAGAACTTCAAGTGTCGGTTGTTCGAATTCGTTTACAGGCACAAGTAATTGCCAAAGAGATGAAAATTGAAGGATTTGTCGCGAGCTCTCAATGGACTGATAATTTCATGAAACGCAAGAATATTTGTGTTCGACGGCCTACCACGAAGCAACAATTACCTAAAGATTGGGAATTTCAGATGGCCAATTTCACTTTTATTGACAATGAAAAGTGTGATGGTTTTGAGGAGTGTGATGTTGAAAATTGAAATAAATAATCTTATCTTCGATTTGAATTGTTTTTTAGTTGTATAAGCTGCACATCATATTCAGAAATGTTGTTTTAATGTACGTATTAGCTGCAGCTTATACTCGGGATTTTACAGTACTAAAATTATTTGTGATGATTAGATCGATTTCAGATTTGAAAATTATATCAAATTTTGATAATCAGACGATATTTTCAACTTTCAAATTTTCAGGGATAATAATAAACTTCCGGCAAGAATTAGCTCTGAATCTTAATTGCTGAGTTCTATAGAGAAGTCAATTAAGCACCCAAAAAAGGATTTATTTAATGATTACTAAATCGCAATTCGTTCACAATTATTGACCACATCTAATGTAAATCTCTTAAGGATTTCACTTAACCAAAGACAAATTTCCAATTCTGATTGTTAACTAGCTTAAGATTTTGCTTTTTGATAAAAATGAGGACACCAAAAAAACAATTTTATGAAAATGTATCTAATAAAATAGTTGAAACAAATATAAGAAACAAAGAAAAACCATGCGTTCAATTTGTCTATTTGTATAATATCATAATACCCAACCTCTACGTCAGGGGTGGCCAACCTTTTTGGTAAAAGGGCCATTACTATATTTTTGAATAATGCGGCGGGCCGCAGGTTTGAAAGGCGTAAATTTTTAACTAATGCTTCTGTGCTAATTCCAACTAAGGAACAGGAGAAGCGCAGTAATAGCCCGTAGTGGGGTCTGAGACAACCGCTAAAAAAACAATAAAGCATTTGCGTGCATGTTAAATAAATTATGCAATTTACCTTTTAAATTTATTGGTTAGGTTTCGTTTTTTTGATAAAAATTTTTATAGTTTTGTATTGTAATTATTAACTATATATTCTTTGTGTTGCATTTATTACATTTTTTGTATTATATAGTATTTTAAAAAGTTTTTATTATATTTTCAAAATATTAAAGCATTCGGGCCGCCAATTGATGACCCACGGGCCGCCGGTTGGCCACTCCTGCTCTACGTGAACCATCATATAAAGATTTTAAACAGTGCTAACAAGTTACAAGATCTATAACGACAAAGAATATTTTAATTGGAGTGAAAAAATTACACTGTTCAACGTTTAACTTTAGCCATAGAGAAATATTAACAGAGAAATCAATGATCAACCTTTACAAAAAAAAGAAAAATTCAATTTTTTTTTCATACACTTAAAATACAGTCTTAAATTATCTGGAAAATCAGCTTTTTATAAGGTTGCCACAGTCTATAATGTCAACATTTTTTTGTAACTCTTGTTTAAATCATAGTGCAATAAAAGATCAATTCTCAACCGGAACACAATATTGTTTTTATTTTATCTTGACCTATCCACCGGCAAATGGGAAATTGTTTTCACACAAATGGTAAAGCGATACAACGTTTTGTAAAGCCTTTACCGAAAATTCTTGTTTATCATATTTATTTTTGGCATATGGTCTTTTGTAGAGTAGTTGTAGGATTTTTGAAATCTTTTGAAATCATTTATTTTAACATTTAAAAGTCAAAATAAAGTGTAAATTTTTTTAATGCAAGAATAAATATTTTCAGACCGTTACAACTTCTCGACGAAGTTCTTCAATCAATGTCTGTCAATGAATATAAACCAACCAGGCACTTTTTCGCAAATTATTACAATCAATCACAATCAGGTTTAGGTCCAAGTGGGCCTCTACATCCAAATTAACATTTTAAACCAGTCAAAATTTGCAACAATAATTTAGTTTATATAATAATGTCTATATTCTTGTCAATTGGAATCAACACGATACTCGAGACCATGATTTTGTTTTAACATTAATTAATAATCATCATGACGTACCGATTTATTATATTTTAATTTTTTTTCAATGAATTTACTACTTTATGTAATATTTGTAATTAAATTGATTTTATATATTATTTTAATCATTAGAAATCTACTAATAAAATGGAATAGGATTTATAATTAAAATTTTAAAGCTCATAAATAAAAATGAGTTTCTGATGAATTTTTCAAAGTTTCAAATATTAAACAATTTTTATTATATCTGTTAGTTTATCTTCTTTTGAATTATTAACAGTGGATAATTGTGCCTCGTTTGGAATTGGAGGTGATGCCACGTTTGATTCGATCACTTCACAAGTTAAATTATCTGAAATCAAAATTATTTTAATAATTATATAAAATAATAATAAATTTTTTTTAATGTTTTCGTATATAATTAATTAGTTTTTTTTTCTATAGCAAGGTTACGGAAATAATTTGGTTTAGATTGTTCGTCATTTCAAAGGCTAAATTATTACAGTACCGGATTTATAATGGTTTGGGATAATCAAAATTTATTAATTGTTCGGCCAAAACTAAGAACAAAAATAATTTTTTATTAATATAACGTAAAATGCTAAAATTCAAACTGTATAGGCTATTACTGTATTATATATTTGTATTTCAACATTATATATTTATATTTCAGAATTTTATCTCAATATTTCAAAATTATATATTGCTATTTCACCATTATATTTTTTTATGCGAATTTAAAAATGATTATTAGGAAAATATGGAAGAATCAACTATTTTAATTCCGAACACCATGTAAAACACGAACTCCTGTCAACCTAGAAAAAATCAATACAATAAATGGACCTAAGCAATCAGGTCAATGCACAAAATTTATCGCCGTTTAGCGATCGAGTACACGAAATACAAATTAAATATGGAAATAACATAAATTTTCGAAAAAAGAAACAGAAATAGCAAAAATACTATCTTATTCATAGAATGATAGTATGGAAAGGCAATCCTTAGATCAATCAGAAAAGAATTAAAATAAAAACATTAAATTTAATCAAAATAAAGAAATAGACTAATCAAAAATATTGTAATTTCAGATCAAAAGTAGAGATAACACACGATCTGAAACACACATAATCGATCCTGATTGGTCGAAACGATATAAAAGGCCGCCTCAGTAGCCGCATTATCGTATTATCGGCGGAATTATAAATCTAAAAATTTTAGAACCATTTTGAGAACTTTAAAATTGAACCACTAGATGGATTTTCACACAATCTATTTACCGCTTCGGAATCAATTTATTCATTAACGTTAATTGCACAATTGATAAATTCTTATTATTATTATACTAGTTATGTAAATGTTATTAGTATAATTTTCATGTCCTCAGATTTTAATCTAATTAAACTTTTCCAGTTAATGATGTTCGTTTCCCTCATTAAATTTCATATTCTATATTTCTAATTTACTTGTCGATCTGTGTAATTCTTTAAATTGTCATACTTCATAGAATATTATATCGGTATAACTTATTAAAGTTTACAATGACCTTAACAACTCATCAAATTGTATACTGATATGCTAATGGTAGTTTGTAGTGAAATTTTTGTTTTTAGACTTTTCTTATATTTAATAATTGGCGAAGTAGGCATCAAGAAATGGCGGAGAAGGCACTGTACGGTTTCTCGCAGGCCGTTCCCGATTCGACAATTTCGACAAGGGCTCTACAGAAGGATTTCGCCGCTGGTGGGTTCATCGCAAGATGCAACAATAAACATAGGTATGAAGGAATTTAGACAAACTAAAGGAATTTAGACAGAAGCATATGAAGTCACGCTAGTCATGAACTGGGAAGAACATATCCGCCGAAGTTCATCCTCTTTTTCATTGCCCCAATGCCACAGTTTCGTAATCTTCGTCATGATCCTTACATACCATTACTAGACCATGCATCATGGCTCGCGATTTCGAATATTCATAGCATCAACAATATTAGGGGTCACCCCACTGTCATGGTTAGGATGATACGACAATTTTGTGCTTCTAAGTTCGAAAAAAGACCTTCATCCCCTAGTTAGTGATTAGTAACTTCTCTTAAAGTGATTTTACACAATAATTGCCCAACAATTAGGACAAGGCTCACAAACGAATTTATACGAGTTTACTCTCTCTAAAACAAACAAATTATTTCATGGAATAAAGTCATCTATAATATAAAAAAAAATTAAAAAGCATATATTATATAAACATACAAACCTACCTATTGCACGGAATATATAGGAAACCCTAGAAAACAGTTAAACGACTAATAATATAACTGAAATGAATAAAACAAAAATAATTGGATAAAACGCGTTCCTAACGAGCGAATGAATCAAGAGCAATTGGGCCAAGGAATGACAAAAAAACATGACAATATATATCCCTGAATTTTTGACACAAATGAAAATATTTACTTTACTTTTGAATGACCAACTATATCAAAGTGAGTAAATCATCATTCAATAAACATTAACCAACCTGTGATTTGCATTTTGGTCATTCATTTTATAAATTAAATTTGAAGAGTGAACCTTTAAAAATGAGCAGGGGTCGAGAAATACGAAGGTTCCGACCGCTGCGTGAAAAGCTACAACTGGCCACTTTGAGTCAGGGTAACTACATATCAAGCGTGGATCTTAAACTTGAAACATTTTAAACTACATTTCCACTTCTTTCAAATTATAGCGTCATAATTGATTGGAATTATATAATGCCACGAGTGACGGAAATTTGTCTCAATAGGTGTGTAGGTTCAAGTAATTAAATAATAATCAGACTGTAACCAAAGCGCAGTCACAAGCTACAGCGTATGATGGTTAATCTCTTAGTGAATAAGCTACTAGTGTACTACAAGTAAGCATCCATTTTACCTCGTGCTGTTTCCTGTGTGTGTAACCTACAATAGTGATTTACCACTTGATACCCATTGAGTGATCAACGTTGGTGATGTATCAAGTGTTTGAGTACCAGCAAAACGTGAGCATACCACCGTATCCTATACTCGATTGGGTTCACGAACTACCGATAGAAGGCATGTGTTCTACTTTCTTTAGATCCCTATTTCATCAATTTCATCTCTATGGTGATGATTACTTTACCCCAAGATTAGATTAATTATAGACCAGAGTTATTTATTTTTTTTTACAATTATCACACTATTATACAAAGGTTTATGACACATTCTGGGTCTGAATTGGTTTGACCTGCATTTGAGCCGGGCTCATTCGGCTTTCCCCGGACGCTTTCTTTTAGGCGCGGCGTTCCGTCGTTTGGCGATCTCTGCCATCTCGACCGCCACTGACCCGACTGGGTCGATCACAGCTTGATTCCCCTGGGTTTTCAGCTGCCGGACTCATAATCGGAGTGCTTTCACTTCCACCTGATCTTGAGTAGATTGGAGTTGTAGCTGCTGTATCAACCTCATGCGCTTATTCATTTCTGTAGGGCTGAACCAGCCCCGGCACCGCCTCTTGAGTTTGTTGATCTGCCTGCGCAACTTTTCGTTCTGCGTTACCGCTGTCTCCTTATCCAGGCACAGGTTTTCCATCAATTGGATCACCGAATAATAAATAGGGTAAGAGGTGATTCCATACCGTTCGAAATAAGTTAAACAATGATCCGAATAGTTCACCAATGTCATTAACTTAACCGATCTATGGAACGTTTAAATGTCGATATTTACGATCTAAATGCGACTTAGTTAGCAAACCGCATCTTACGGATTAATAATTATGAACAAACACTACTTATTCCCAATCAATTGTCACTGAAACATTACTGAAACTTGAATTTCCTTGTCTTGGAGATCGGCTAAATCTTTTAGATATTCTTCATCATGGACACAGAGATGTTCCGCATCTGTGGCTTCAATGAGGCCAGCTGCAATGTCTTCTTCCACCTGGTTGAGCCGAGCAAGAGTCCATCTTACTTCTTACCGCACCTGCATGCGGTTTTCTTGGGCAGGATTCAGCGTCGGATCTCTCTTGAGTACGACCATGGATTGCTCATTTACCGTGCTGTTGGTCTCGATCCGAAAGCCATGGTTCCATGAGCGGATCTTCGTCCACAGTCATTCACGTTGAGGAATTGTGATCTTTGCTCGAATGGTGAGCAGTCTGTTTGTGACTCCCGGTACCGGCTTCCTCGTAATGGGCCGGCTTCGTCATTAAATATTCTAGGCTCCGATTTGAATCGACTGAACCTTGGCATCTATTTTGGACTTGAATGATGATTCCGTCAGCTAGTAATAGGACAGATTCCTATTGATGTGCCCATGTGTAGTGGTTCATCGTTCATCGATTTAGTTCGTATTGTATAAATGTGTGGTTTGTAGACGTGATCTATGCGATGTAAATATGTCCTTTCTTCGTGCGATGAATAACTAATCGCTCTGTCGTTGGCATGTACTGTTTCAGGCTGGCAAAGGAACGCCTAGTCATGAGAATTAGAATAGGAAAACCGCTTCGTAGATGGTCAATCTGGGGAAGAATGAGAAATCAATAACTTGTAAACGGTGTATAACGAAATACATTATTTCATGTGAAGATTAGGTACGGTTAAAATTAGTCAATTTCTAAAGCCGTTTTTTGTAAAATTAACTGTAATTTGTATCCTAATTTTAAGGGAAAAAAACTATCTAGAAGGCGATGAATTATTCAGCTGTAATGATATGATAGAATCTTACAACAGTTTTTATTATTATTATTATTACCATTATTATAATTCACATCTTTACTAATAATGACTAATTTTTAAACCAGGAAGGTTTAATTTAACTAGTTCATTTCCAGATAATTCTATTATGACTCCAAAATTAGTTGTATATTTTTAAAAGTTCGTAGGCGTTTTGAGTTTTAGAGGAATAGAGTACCATATGTTCACTACTAAGTCCTTTGAAGAAGATCTGGGTTTTAATAGTGGTATTTGAATTCTTTATCCTAGACAACATTCAATGCAACGTACGCAAGCTTAATTCTGGCTTGGAATTTATTTACAATTCGATTTCAATTGGCTTTTGTTAATTATAATAAATTTTGTTAACTAAGTGATACATGTTCAACAAATGGCAGGAATATTATAAAATAGAAATAAATCCAATCAAATTCGTAAATTACTATATTCTACTATTACTATAATTTCCTACATAACTATATTTACTATATTTAAAAAAGGTAATGAAAAATTTTGACTGAGACCAAAAAGATGCAGTGGATTGAAAATAGGAGATTTAGATGCAAATGAATTTACCAGATGTGCGGAATACTAAATTGATAGAGACTTCATCCCATCAAAATCAATTCTAAAAAATTATATCATGCATCCCCGTCATCGACTTCAGATTCACTAACATATATGGAGAATTCGGCTTATCTGAAAGAGATTCACTATACATGATATCTAGATATTTCAGAATGAGACTAGCACCGAAACAAGCACCGATACACAAGAATATCGTATACCAAGAACCAATAATTGATGAGCCAAACATTGGCTCGAGATTGTCCCTGTCTGGTGTGTGTACCTGTGCCCAAGTGTGCGTGTCTGTGCATCTGGCTTGGTCAGGCAAAGTTCGGTGACTCGTCCAGTCAAATCGATTCTCGTGGAATTCAGGTAATCAGAAAGTTGTGTGCATTATTCTGTTACATATAAGTCTAGGTTTATTTTCAGTTGTCGTCGCATCTAGTTCCAAAATTTTGGTAAGTTTATAGCGTATATTTAATATTTTTCAAATAAATTCGTATTATTAAACACTAACCCTATAACCTAGCAATTTTCAGGTACTAATAGTTGGAAAATTCACATCAATCATTTGGATAGCACAGCCACATTAAAATAAATGTATTAAGCTAAATGTAAGATTATTTAGGTTAGAACAAAAGGTAGAATTTATTAATGAACTATAGTGTATTCTTGCAAGTGCAGACATGAGAATTAATGATAGTAATCATTTTAGTGCTCATAAAACTATACCTATTGAAATTGTCCTCGGGTACTTGTATTTTTAGCAATTTTAAGCGAGGGTCTGTTTATCTACTATTACCGATAGTTTAGAGTTAATTAGAATCGTCAATTACAAGTTTTGTAGTGTGATCATCTTGAGTCTGTAGTTTTACTCCGCTAATTGTCCTAGTGTTGTATTGTAGTAAATGTTTTTGGATGTATGGTTAGATATATGATTAGTGCATGAGAAAAGTCAAATTAATAAAAATAAGTTTTTGCTTACTTTCGTGGCCAAACTGTGCTCACTACTATAAGCCCGATTGTTTTTATGTAAGTAATGCAGTTACAGCCGAATAAAAAAGCCCGTTGTAACTGCGCATAAATCAATTTAAACATATTTATCACCAACTGTGTTGGTCACCACTAAGTATTTTTAAGCAGATAAACTACACCGTATACACAGTGCAGTCAACCGCCACTCCGGGTTAGTATATCATTTTACTTCTTGCGTTTGCAGGTTGTGGACCTCATACTTGAACATAGATGCTGGATTGGTTGGGATCTCGTGTTGAAATCGCCAACAACGGGGATCTCAATCAATCCTTCTTAGTCATTGATAAAGAAAAAAATCATATATGCACATATTACATCATATATTAACAAACAAAAAT
>CAUHTR010007606.1:31993-42176 GCA_959609185.1 Schmidtea polychroa | reverse complement strand
CAAGTGTGCGTGTCTGTGCATCTGGCTTGGCCAGGCAAAGTTCGGTGACTCGTCCAGTCAAATCGATTCTCGTGGAATTCAGGTAATCAGAAAGTTGTGTGCATTATTCTGTTACGTCGTCGCATTTAGTTCCAAAAATTTGGTAAGTTTATAGCGTATATTTGATATTTATCATGTAAATTTAGGTTAATTTTCAGTTAGCCAGCTCTTTGGTCTTGGTTTCCTGACCGTCCAATTGAATGAACTCGAGCAATAAGAAATGGCGTGGACGGTGAAAAGATACGTGAATGTTCTCCATGCTCAGGTGAATTAGTTTATAAATTAGCTTCATTACCAATACAAATGTCTATACAGTTGGAGAAAAGCTTAATATTAAAAAAGCTTAATGGAAGAATTACTACATTGTCCTTTTAAAGTATTCAGAAGAATTATTCGTGTTAAAGTGGCATCCAGAGAAAAGTCCTGTAGTTGTTATTTTCGTTACCTATTACCGCGGCTGTAAAAGCCACCCATCGGCAACCACATGGCCAAATGCAACTGGGGTTAACGAAACTTCGCCACATCTGCTAATGTCATACCACTATTGCGACAAGGGTAAGCGCAGTCTTACCCATTTAGCCTCTACTATTCCATGTTCCAAACACCTGCACAGCAATCTTGTCAGTAGTAATGTAATCGGGTCTCACATTAGTAGTTAAAAGTTGCATTTACTTCATTATATAATATATTAGTTTAAAAAAATGTTTATTTCTTTTTGGATTTTAACTTTTAATTCGTATTGATGTTTGTTTGATTATTTATTTTTTCTAGGTATTGGGTGCAGTTTTAACCCAAGCTGGAGCCATTCAGCCCTTCCCAATTATATTCCAAATATTCTATCTTATGATCGGAGCTTACATTAATAACCTAATTTTGTCTTTCTTTTTATTATATAATCTGTGATTTAATGTTCGAAAAGAATCTATGTTGGTATTTTATTTTCCCTTTGATTTTTAATTCCTATTTCATGTCACGTAGATGTTTAATCAATTGTCTGGATATTGTGATATCCTTAATAGTTCATAATTAATCAATAACCATGTGACCCAAACCACACTAATTAAACACTGGTTCTGCAATATCTACCCCAGTTAAATCTCCAAAAAACTCTTACTGTATACTCAAGTCAACTAACTGGGAGCTGTCGTTCTCCGGTGGAACTAAAAAGTGTCACCTTACATTACATATACACCTTTTCCTCATGAGCATTAAAATCAATCGATAAATACTGGAAGGACATTACAACACTAACCCTATAACCTTGCAATTTTCAGGTACTAATAGTTGGAAAATTCACATCAATCATTTGGATAGCACAGCCACATTAAAATAAATGTATTAAGCTAAATATAAGATTATTTAGGTTAGAACAAAAGGAAGAATTTATTAATGAACTAGTGTATTTTTGCAAGTGCAAAAATGGGAATTAATGATAGTAATCATTTTAGTGCTCATAAAACTATACCTATTGAAATTGTCCTCGGGTACTTGTATTTTTAGCAATTTTAAGTGAGGGTCTCTTTATCTACTATTACCGATAGTTTAGAGTTAATTAGAATCGTCAATTACAAGTTTTGTAGTGTGATCATCTTGAATCTGTAGTTTTACTCCGCTAATTGTCCTAGTGTTGTATTGTAGTAAATGATTTTGGATGTATGGTTAGATATATGATTAGTGCATGAGAAAAGTCAAATTAATAAAGATAAATTTTTGCTTACTTTCGTGGCCAAACTGTGCTCACTACGATAAGCCCTATTGTTTTTATGTAAGTAAGGCAGTTACAGCCGAATAAAAAAGCCCGTTGTAACCACGCATAAATCAATTTAAACATATTTATCACCAACTGTGTTGGTCACCACTAAGTATTTTTTAAGCAGATACACTACACCGTAAACACAGTGCAGTCAACCGCCACTCCAGGTTAGTATATCATTTTACTTCTTGCGTTTGCAGGTTGTGGACCTCATACTTGAACATAGATGCTGGATTGGTTGGGATCTCGTGTTGAAATCGCCAACAACGGGGATCTCAATCAATCCTTCTAAGTCATTGATAAAGAAAAAAATTATATATGCACATATTACATCATATATTAACAAACAAAATCTTACTTCTTTCAACGCTTTTGTCAAAATCAATTCGACAAAAGTGATTCGTCTTTAAAAGGAGTGAGTTTCACTTTTGTTGGGCTTAAAGTTATAAAAACCGGAATGAAGTTGTAAGAATTATAAAAATCGGAATGAAGCTGTGAGAATTAGAAATGGGGACAAATTGTTAAAAGCTACCCTTTTTACAAATACATAAAATTTAAATACCATATTAAATAAAGTTGAGTGGAATAGCTAAGTGAGTAAGAAAATTAAATAATAAAAGGAGAAAACAATAAATTAAAAACAACAAAAAATCCGAGTAAATAAACCATGAATAGTAGTGAAAGAAAATAATTAAATAGGACAACAAAACAACAACCGAGAATCAAAAACAAATAAAATTGGCATTAAAACATAAAAGAAGAATTTCTTTGTAATTAATATCACACGCTTTATTTGTACAAAACCATTTATCGTGTCCAATAACTTGAGATTGAGCCATGATTGAATTTGAAACATTGGATAATTGTTCAACACTTCGGCTAATAAACATTGGAGTTGTGTTGATCTTTTTAAGAGCTCGATTGAATAGAATATCATATCCATAAGTTAGCAAGTTTATCTCTTTATAGCTTTGGGGAAATTTCATAAACATCTCTTGGAGTTCCTCTTCTGTCATTTCATGATTTACAGAAATTAAATCGTTGATTTCCGATCGTTTTGAAAAACTTCCATTAATAATTTGCAACGATCTTGCTGAGCCACGATCACATGGACAAGTTCCACTGCTGAAAAGACATCTCTTCGCCATATTGCTCATTGAAATACATATCAAACATTCATTATCTTCCATATTTCACTAAGGCCAAAAATTCAAATCAAAATTATAAATCAGTTCTTTAAAACCACAATTCCAGAAAACATAACTCCAAACTCTAAAAAATCGATACCATAAAAAATCTCGATACAATCAAAACTCCATTCATCAAAAAACTCTGAGATCGATCCAACAAAACTCACTCTAACAATCTAAAAAAAACCGAATACAAAATCAATCTGAGTAAAACCAAATCATACTCACCTCGACAATATTCACAATTGTCCGCGTCTGTGTGCGCACACAAATCTATCCAACAAAGTATAAAGCGCACACAGACGCGAGATAAACTAATATGACAAAAAATGACACTGCTCGCGTCTGTGTGCGCATACAAACCCATCTCATAATACAACACGCACACAGACGCGAATTAATCTCCAAATTTACCAGTAGCAAACCACACGCAGAATTATCAACGGAAACCAACCAAAATATGCAAAAATATAAAAATTAAATAACCGAATAAAATAAATAAATAATTTAAGGAAAACGAATAAAAACCTAAAAAATAAAGAAAATAGTGAAATTACACCCCAACTAAGTCCTGATTGGACGAAAATTAATATATAAAGCGGTCATTTAATTAGTTCCGTCAATTTCTAAATTCTTACGACAGACTCCTAATCAGTTAGAACTAGCAAATTCACAGGGACTTACGATAAAACTCCAAGGACAACATTCTAGATAACCAATCGCTTATTACAGCTTCATTCCGAAGGACTCAACAAATTCATTTAGCCTACTGAACAATCGAAAGTAAAACGATTTTTATTTTATTTTACTTTATTTTCATTTCATTTCATCCACATGATTTAATCACGAATGTAGTTGTATTAATTAAAATATTATGATTATTCAAAATTTTCAAATTTACTCTTCACGGAGCCAACGTCACCGCCTGGACGTCTGCGTATGATCGCTAATGCCACCCCGAAAATGACGATGCAGGATACAGCAATTACGAGTTTCGAACGGATTTGAATGCCATCCGCAACACGAGTCGAGATTTATGAGAATAATATTGATTTTAGAGAAAGATTTTGTAGCAGACTTATAAATTGAGTTTAATACTTCAGTACCAGAAATGACAAATGGGGTGATGAGCATCATATGCGGAGGCAAAGGGTGTGGTCGCTTTTTGTCGATTTTTGACTTATTATCATAAACATGCAAATAAGGTGTCGAACCGTCTAGCGTGGTCGTCCGATAATAGTCGGTACTTGTACCGGTGGTTTTCGGGTGAACCATGAGAGGTGGAAGGACCGAAAGTGGTTCGACAAAACTGTTAAATGCATAAAAGGAGTGGTAGTATCATCTTCGAGGTGTAAGGCAAATTCAATGAAATCATATGCACAATCACAGGTGATAATTCGAAGACAATAACAACAGTTTTGAATTTGTAGAATTTCCAGACATAGAATAATCACTGAGAGGACTTTCGTAGATCGGTTATCTTATTTTTCGAGGATTTGCGAGCCGACATCGTTTCACTAATCATTAGCATCTTTTCACGTTAATTCGTTACCAATCTTGTTTTCGGTTCAATAACAAATATCCCACATTTAGTACGACATTTCTGTGAAATCAGGATTGCAAACATGCATATATATATATATATATGGGCTAGGGAGAATTTTTCAATAAATCCAATTTTCGTTTTAGTAGCTACAATTCATCGTTTTCCCACGAGAATTCATCGAAGTAGAAATCGCAACAGATCAACCAGTCGCCTCATCGAAATAAACAACATGTAGATAACAGCTTCACCTTCACACCGGTCTCTTACGAATAAATTAAGATTGTCTTCGTAAACATATTAAGGACGTCTGCGTATGATCACTAATGCCACCCCGAAAATGACGATGCAGGATACAGCAATTACGAGTTTCGAACGGATTTGAATGCCATCCGCAACACCAGTCGAGATTTATGAGAATAATATTGATTTTAGAGAAAGATTTTGTAGCAGACTTATAAATTGAGTTTAATACTTCAGTACCAGAAATGACAAATGGGGTGATGAGCATCATATGCGGAGGCAAAGGGTGTGGTCGCTGGTGAGTTGTAATTATGTTTAATCGATTTTTGATTTATTATCATAAACATGCAAATAAGGTGTCGAACCGTCTAGCGTGGTCGTCCGATAATAGTCGGTACTTGCCTCCCAGTCGGTACTCGCTCATTTTTTCGATATCTAATAAGATGGAAATGTTTTTTCACCACATATCCTTGCATGGCATATCCTTGAGATGTAACGGCAAATTTTCAGATGGGATGAGACGAGACAACCTTAACACGGAAAGTTGTGCTTAATGAACGAGCAAATTCGTGCACTCATATATGTTTACACTGAAACAGAGCTTAAGAGACTTGAACTTGGAATTTAAATTGAATTTAAGGGGAAATGCTTTAAAAGCAAAGAATAGAAATATAGAAAAAAATAAGATTTAAAAGGAAAATATTATTTTGTAAAAATTATTAAACACAATATTCAGAATACAAAAATTAATTTTGTAATGAAAACCAATGAATTTATAAAATTATAAAAAATATGATACCGTAACAACACGACGTTGTGGAATTACGTTCTGGAATGAAATTTATTTCACTGTCACCATTAATTAAATATCTGGTAGAATTTGATGGTTGAGAAGAATTAATTAGTGGAGTATGTTCACTAGCTAATGGCGGAGGAATTGTTGGTGGTGTATCATCGGAACTATCAGATTCATCGTCTCTTCCAGGGATCTTAATTCGGTATTTACATATTGGGCAGCTTCGTTTCTGCTTTAATAACCACGGATCAATGCAATTTGCATGATATGCTAAAATAAAATTGATAAATATATCTTTAACAATTAAAGCGCTTGTAATTATAATTGTACACGTGGTTAAATACAACAAATTTCGTAACAAATTTAATTCAATAATAAATAGCTCACGTCTTTGTGTGCTTTGATTATTGATTGTATTTGCCTGTTGGGGTTCGCACATAGACGAGGCCAAGTATTATGGATTTTTTATTTTTCGATTTTGAAATCGATTGCGCGTTTTGGAATTTTATGATTTAGTTTTTAATTAAATTTTTTGAAATTTTTTAAAAATAAAGGTTTCCAAAGGTTCAGTTTTTATAATTTTGAATGGTTTCAAAGAAAAAAATTATGAGAGAAACAGGATACCGTTTTAGGTACAGTTTTAGAACCAATGCCGAAATTGAAATAAAGAAAAGCTTTCGTTTATCACTCTTGGTTTTGAATATGAACTTCTAGATGGACAAACTATAACTATTGGAAATGAGAGATTCTGTTGTCTTGAATCAATGTTTCAACCATTTTTTGGGGGAATGGATACTGATGGTATTCATGAGATGACCTATAACAGCATAATGGAATGCGATGTGGATAGTCGAAAGGATTTATATATGAGGGCAAATATAAAAAGGTTTTTTGGCACACTATATTATAATCAGTTGAGTTTCTCTCTTGCACTGGGTTTTTTACTTACTATTATTGTGAGGTGTTTTCAGCTGAGAATTAAATATTTCAATGATTTATTAAGATAATTTTAAATGATAAATAATTTACTATTAAAATAACTTTTAAAATAATTTTTAAATTGAAAAATTAAACAAAATTTTTATTATAAGATAACGCCAATCAAACATTCTTTTCACAATTAATTTCGACAGTTTTCCTGTCATCATCAGGTGGGATATAATAACTCATTAAATTAAGGATTTTAAACAAATTTATTAATTATATATAAAAAAATTTTTTATTTTATAAAAAAAATATTTTTTTTTTAAATTTTAACATTTAAAATTTAATTTAATAATTTAAAAAAATTATTATTAATTATTTAATTTAACACAACAATCAATACATACAATATAAAAAACCTATTTAAAAACTTATTTAAAAACACTCAAACACTTTTAATAAATGGTTTTTATTCAACGTTGAAAATTTGTTTGAAAATTATACAATATTTCATTAAATAAATGGAATTATGACGTTAACTTTTGAAACGGATTTTAAAAATAATTTAGAAGATGTGTTAGCAGCTTCTAATGTGGGAACCACGTCTATGGATTTCTTCATAAAAAACTACTTCCAAACGATTATTACAGTGGCGGAACTTCAAAATTTGGGCCCCCCGCGCAATGTAAAATATTTCCACTTAAATTTTCCGGTTAAAGTTTAATACATAGTTATTCACAGCAGCCGCTATTCAATGATAGTTTTATGTTTGTACGCAAATATAACTGCGGGAAAAAAGTTTCAGAAAATGATTGTAAATATGTTTTTAGTAATAATTTAGGGCCCCCACTAGTTACGCTACTGAATTATTATAGAGGATATGATGAGTTTGAAACATTCATTAAAGAATGCGATAAATATTTTAAAGTGGTACAAATGCCTACTTCAAGACGAGAAGTGATGATCGAAATACTGATCGACAAACAGGAGTTGACCAAAATATCAAATGTTATAAGGAAAGATTGCGGAAGGTATTCGTCAAGAGAACAAGTTTGGCAGAGAATTTACAATCTGCTGTCTAATAGACAGACGAGTGAGGAGCCCGATAAATATTTTACTATCATAGACGAGTTAGCCGATAAAATATTGTGGTATGAGTTAAACAAGGAAAGTTTAACAGAATGCCTGCTGGTACAGTGTGCAACCGAGAAGTCTTTGAAACGAGAATTGTGCCTAAGTGACACCAAAGGAACAACGGATGTGAAGAAAAAAATCAAGAAGTTACATGAATCTCGTATAGTTGCAGAAGAGAACTATGCAGTGAGGGAAAGAAGGCCAGAACAGAATATAACAAGACGTTACAGAGACGCGGTTACAAATCAAGCAAGAAATATTGTATCACAATTAAATCACAATTACATATCTGGGATTATTGTCCGTGAAAGGTGCACCGACGAAGGGATCTTATATCGTGGTTTCATCACCTTCATTAGGTGAATAAAACCAGTATCATCAACTATTCCAAATGTATGCTTATCAGTAGCCATCATTTCAGCGATCGCTTTGGTTATGGCATGTGTGCGTGGATTATTTTGACTCAAAGATGTCATTTTTTCGACAAAAAAATCAACAGTACCTCGTTTAAACTTCCTGTTCTATTTATTTTCATATTCGTCTTCTCTCTTTCTCCTTTGACTCTCTGAAGATCTAGTATATTCGTCATACTCTGCATGATGGAACGATCGGAGGTGATTTATAAGAGTTGAAGTTCCGTAGGTGCGAGCATTTGAACCACCTCTTATTAGCTTTATCATTGCAGATGTTGCAGTTTGCTTTTGACTCGTCGATAGAATTAATTGTAAAGAAATTCCAAATTTTGCTGCTCAATTTCGGAATTGACATATTTAATATTTTGTTTTCAATTTAAACTTTTAATAAGAATAACAAATTAAAATTTTAATGTTTATGACTATAGATTTTTTGATATTATGGCGCTTCTACGGATCCCCCAATAATTGCGTTTTAATTGACATTTTAATCTAAATTTTTAGAACTTCAATTTAACTTTTAAAAAACCTTTATAAAAAATTTAAAAAAACAAAAGAATATAAATTATCATGAGTTATATGAAAAGATTATCAAAACAAATTTCGTGAGTATCAATATATATATTCACATTTAAATTATAATTCAGTAATTTACAGAAATGATAATTATGACAAACCATGGTTACAAGGCAAAATTCTTAATTTTTCTCCGTCTTTAAAGTCTTCTAGACATATAGCACATGTTTCATACGGATCGCGACCTAATGTATTTAATATAAAATTGTGAATTTGCCGATCTATATACCTTTAACAAACTTTTTCAGTGGGATTTTTTTCAAATGACACTTTCTTAATCTGTTGGCTCGTCTTTTGTAAGCATCACGACAAAGTTTAATACCAAAACCAATTCCGATAAGAAAAAATCCTATTGAAACAAATCCAAGAAACACAATTATATAAAATTGTGAATGAAATTCATTATTTTCCAAGAAAATTAATACAAAATTTTGACGACTAAATATAAAATATTTATTTAAGTTTGAATATATAATTCTGTAAAATGTAATTTTTATGTGCTTATAATTAAGATTATTCAAATTCTTCGAAAATATTAGTCTTTGAATTAATAAACTAACGGCTGAAATCCAAACAAATTCTAATATCGTCTTTACCTTTTCTCTTAACACAATATTAGGGCAAGGCTAAGAAGAAAAAATATATTATAACATCCAGTCTTGGCTACAAGAGGCCAAAGGTCGTCTGAAAAACTTGCTTAGCTGTTTGTAGTAGGTATTTTCTTGAAAATTTAATTTTTGACAAAAAAAATTCAAGAGATTCATATTTCTAATTCCATTCTAATCATATAATTTTCTTAATTATTTGTTTCGTCATATTTCTTGTGTGATTCAATTGACAAAAATGCTTTTACGATAATTCGACAATGTCCTTGGTCGTCTGCCTTAGTTTCAAGAATTTTATTGTATCATCTCCAATAATGAAAATTTCGTATACTTTGATAAATGGAAGTATTTGTGTGCTCACAATATTAATATTGTTCATATTCTTATTTTTATTCATATAAACTTTTTTTTAAATATCCACACGATTTTCTCAATATATATTATACAAACAAAACTTGGAAAAAACCTTGTAGAATGCAATGTCTTCATATTATGAGTGATGTCAAAATACTGCAATCATATTAAAAATTTAGTACACCACAAAGCACTGAGATACGGTTTCTATAATGTTGGTTGGTGTGTACAGTGTAAGCTCTTTGAAAAATCACTGGAAGCGAGAGTCATCCATACTACAGATACCCAAAAGTAATCAATTCGCAGAGGAAATGTATTCATCATGCAAAAATAAAGACAAATTGAACCTTCGATTCCTTTTGTGCAACAAGCAAGAGCAAGGTCAACGGTCTGAGTCATTGTTGGATTGAAAATTTATTGTATTACATGACTATGACATTCTAAATACATTTGAAATACATAGTACTTATGTCAAAATCGATTTTTCAATGGCGGGGTGAACATTTTTGAAAAGATATGCAAATAATAGTTCATTTTGTGCTTTTTAGGTAAAAGTTCATCAAACTACAGTAGAGGAGCATGGGGTTGATAAAAAGTCATAACCCTAGTGTAC
>CAUHTR010007606.1:0-31893 GCA_959609185.1 Schmidtea polychroa | reverse complement strand
AAAGATACAAAATTAATTTAAGTACTTAATTAAATATAAATTTTGAACATGTATGCAAGTGCGGAGAAAAGTTTTATATTATCATGCAAAATACGTAAACTAGGTTTCATGTAGATGAATCTGTTTTAGCAGTGGTTCCAAAACTTTTATGGAGTGAAATCGACTTGAGAAAAAAGAAATTTTTCGTGACCTACACCTTTTCAAACTCAAGGACCATTTCAAAATTATGTGCCACAGTGGCGGACCACCACTCTGGACTCGTAATTACGTGGTCTGGGGATGAGCCCAAGCCGAAAACGATTTTTTTGCATTTAAGGCTCCATTTAGGGTAAGTTTTGGGTTGTCCAGGAAGTAAATCGGAGACAAATTCACAAGCATTTAAAGTATATTTTCAGATTTGAGACAGAAATAAAATTTGTCTAAAAAATTTCGTTTCGTATAAAACATATATTATCTGAGAAATTTAAATTTAATGCAAATCTTTATTGC
The DNA here is from genome assembly GCA_959609185.1 of Schmidtea polychroa. Classification (NCBI taxonomy): domain Eukaryota; kingdom Metazoa; phylum Platyhelminthes; order Tricladida; family Dugesiidae; genus Schmidtea; species Schmidtea polychroa. Next base: position 31,404 of record CAUHTR010007606.1, on the reverse strand, counting down.
CGTTTTTTAGCATTATATTTTAGTGAATTGTTAGTATAAAAAAAAAGTTTTAGCTGTTTAATATTTGTGCACAATTTTTCCTGCCATCTGACAAATGCATTTGCAATATTAATTTATTTTTTAATAGTTTTAAATTTGGGTTACTTTGACATTTTTAAACTCTTAAAACTATAATTTTAAACTCTCAAATAAACTCGGTAAAGATTTTATTAATAAAAATTGCCATTCGTACATCTTTTTCACTATATATTTCGATAGCATCACTATCATCATCAGGTTACCTACATTCATGACGGATGAATATATATATATATATATATATATATATATATATATATATATATATATATATATATATATATATATATATATATATATATATATATATATATATATATATATATATATATATATATACTATATTGATAATATATAAATTTTAAATTATAAATAAAATTTTTTAACAATTATTCTTTTAAAAAATAATTTTCAATAATCAATTATATTTAAACTTGTAAAATTATTAAAAATATTATTTTAATTATTTTTTTTAATTATTTAACATAACTATTATTAATATACATCAACATACAAAAACTTAATTAAAAACATTCAACACACAAGTATTCACTGCATTCTGCACATTGATTTTATGATTAAAAGTTCTTATCAATAATGCTTCCCAAATCACACGCTCAAAACAATTATCAAAATATTTTGATAAGATTTTAAAATCCGACATTCCAAATTCTCTCATACAGACTCTATTATGATCCCTAATATTGGACACTCCCTTCGGTCGAAAATTGCTTCTTTTCAATATGAAAAACCAATTGTGTATAAAAGGTATGTTGATGATATTTTTCTGATATTTAAAAATAAGGAACATGTGGAACATTTTTTGAATTACATGAATGGATTGCATAAGAACATTATATTCACATGTGAAACTAGAAGGGTTCATCCATATCCTTTCTTGACTTGTTAATTAAACGTAAATATGAACAATATGACACAGAAATTTATAGAAAACCAAGAGATACCGGCCTCTAAACTACCCCAGAGAGCATTTGTGACAGTTAAAAAAAGGATTGAATACAAATACCTTCTTATTTTTTCCAGACATTTATTTATGAAATATAAATCTATTTATTTATGACAGAGACTATTAAATTGATTATTATAAAGAAATAAATGAAGAAATAGAAAATTAAATTAAAAAAATCGAATCTACCTTGGCTAAATAAAAATTATTGTAGAAAACTAATAAAATAACCATTTAAAAAAAACATTGAATATATATGGTTTTCTTAAGAAAATCTGTTGGCCCGATGAAGTCAACTTCAAACATTCTGTTGCAGTAAATGGACACAACTGAGTTATTTATTCAACAGAAAATCCTCATGTAGCAGAATTACATCAGAATTACATATGTATTTTCAAAATGCAGACTTGTGTTGACATCAAGATGGGGCATTTTCACTGTGCAGCAGGAGTGAGAATTTCATGATAGGGATCATATGTAGATCATACAAAACTGAAGTAGGTCATGAATAGAATTAGATAGCTCACATATTTTAAGTACGTCATATAAATGGTAAATGTCAGAATAGTCGAATATGGAAGTCAAAAAAGAGTCGACAGATCGTGAAAAATTAGCCAACTGCAAACCCCAAAAATAACCGACATCCAACATATGCCAAAATATCCCATAAAAATCGTCGACAAAAATCGTGAAAAATTAGCCGATTTATTAAATATTTAGATAATTTTAAATGTTGTTAGTAAATAGTGTTGTTGAAGTCCATATATATATATATAGTTGTATAAAATTTGCAATATTTTCTTATGCATAATTTTTTGTGTATTTTATTTTTAGTCTGTTGGTTTTATTTCAAATTTAGTAAGTACCATATATAACTAAACAACGGTCTGAGTTCTTAACACTAATTTTTGTCAAAAAACTCTCCCGCCTGGTATTTAATTATAAATACATCTAGAATATTTACTACCTACTACAGTAATAACATCTCCCAGTAAACTAACACCCTTTTAAAAAAATTGTATTATTTTTCACCGCTAAAGATTCGACTATTTTTTAGGATTTAATATTGTCGGCTATTTTTTTGTACTACATTTTCGACGATTTTTTCGGGTTTCAACATTGGCGACGATTTTAACCAATTAAAGCTTTTTTTCTTTGGCGACGATTTTTTGGCTTCCATATTCGACTATTCTAACCCTCACCATGTAAATTAACTACGTCATATATAGTTGAAATATAAATGAAGTATATCCAAGAACCAAATCGAGTAAAGGCCAAATTCAAGGATCAAGGTCAATCAGGACGAATCAAATTGCAAGCTCGATTACTTGAGTCTTTCTTTCGGAATAAGAATAGTCGAAGACAATGTATTTTCATGATTGATGAATTGTATGAATCCATTGTTGAAGCAGCTTGCAAAGAGATTAATACGAATAAATCTCTTAAAAAATCTGGTCGAGCATGAAAAAAGCTTTATGGAAGAATGTGTAAATTCAGGAGACATTCAATTTGAACTCTTAATTGATTAAATGACAGGAAACGGTCGATTACTCAAACTGTTCACGAAAAGAAAAAAAATCAGTTCAGATAAGACGATGGTAACAAAAATAAATATTATAACATATTTTAAATTTTAATTAAATATTCATTAATTTTTGTTTGTTTACTTGATTTGAAATGATTTTTTCGCGTAAAATTTTAACATTTTTTAAAAACTAAAATACTCGAGTTGCTCGTACTCCATGGTCTTTTTCCCCATCTTGAAAATCACCAATCACTTCCTACAAAATCTCTTTTAATTGTTAATTGAAATGTCAAAGCCCTCTCTTTTCGAATTAAACCAATGATTGGTATACCAGATGTTCTTTTCTGCATTAACCATATCCATAATTCATCATCGAAGTCGGATATTTTGCTCTTTTTGCAGTACATCTCTTAATGAATTGGGTTTTCAATTCAGTCATTTTGATAAAATTTTCCAATATTTCTTTGTTCTTTCTCCAATCATAAATAGTATATTTACTCTCCCCGTATTCTTGATAAAATGTGCTTCACAACTAATTTTTTCTGCAATCTTATGATTATCGTTAATTTATCGTCTATTGTAATAAGCCTTTTCTATCTTTTGTTTCATTGATTACTCCAATGCCGTTTCAAACATTAATTAATACTTTTTAGCTTGTAAAAGTATTTCATCAAATCAGACTAATGAAAATTTAGAAATCGAAATCAATCGAGAAGATATGGACTTGACCAATATTGATTACTTTGATTTAGATGATGAATTTTATTTTCTCGGGAATTTCGTGGGAATGAACCCAAACGAAACATTCACACGATCCAAATATTGAGACTTATGATCAAAATAAGATAAATTGATTTTTTTACTTCAACTATAGGAAAAGGAAATAACCCTCCATTGGCTACGCCACTGGGTACCGATGTTCCCTCTAAGTTGCGCGTGTACACGACTGCACAATTATCATAAGCTATTGCGTACGCCAAAAGTCATCAGATCAAACCAATTTTACTATTTGAATTTAATTTGAATTTTCTAAAATAAAAACAGAAATGAAATTAAAAAATAACATCAATTACGAATGTTAAATGACCAATTTCGTATTAGTTTAAAAGTAATGTTGAACTTGTATACACAATAATGAAAAGTTATCAATGAACTAACTACCAATTTTAATAATAAATACGACTACAGTTTGTAATCAGTAAATGTAAACAATGAAAGACTTTAAAAATGTAAAATAAATGTCATTAATATAAAATAAAGCCACAAATCAATTTAATACCTTTCAGTGAATGTGAACTGCTTTCTTAACCGAATACCAGTCGTTAAACTTACCATCCGGGATGGAATAAAAATATCTTTGTCAGATTGATCTTAAAATTAAATTAGAAAGTTCTCAAAATAGAATTTAGAAAAATAATAAAAAGATCTTGATGTGAAAATAATTTCTATCAGTTTTTCTTGATTAATTGTTAAAATTTTTGAAATCTTGACATGGATATTAATTTGATATTATTTATATATTATTTACAGTCGTATGAGAAAGATATCCGAAATTTAGGAGTCACAAAAATAATTACAAATTTATTCTATATAGAGAATAAAATTTACTCAGTCAAAATAATCTCCTGACGCTTGAAATTGAAAAAGAATGTATCAAATATTTGTGTTACATAAATAAAAATATTTAGATTAAGTTTGAAAAAAATGAAGACAAAAGACATTAAAAATTCATTTTATCTTATAATTTTTAAAATCAGGTTCATAATCAATAATTAAATTACAAATTTATTCATTTAAATTTTGATCTGTCAACGCTATTTTAGAAGTGATATGGGTTTTAATGAAGTTCTAAAATTCCAAAATAAACAGAAGTTTCTGATCTATTACCACAGAAACATGTATAAAAGATTAGCCAAAGATTCATCGAAAATTTTGATTAGGCATTGCATTGCCTAAGAAAATTAATTAACAAGTGACAACGGGGAATATCTCGCCTTGAGATTAGCACCTATTCTATTTATGAAAAATCCGTGTGTAGATTAGAAATATTGACTATTTCGATTGACGAAAGTGATTTCCATTTATGATTATATTAATTTAATCAATTACGAAAATTTTGGATCCACGTTTATATAAACAATATCTATGTTCAACAAAATTTATTAAATCAAGAACACGATATATAGTATGATTTTATCAAACTATTGGTATGAACGTGTTGATTATAAAACTTATTATCTTAAAATAATCAGATTTTGATAAAATGACGCTAGAATGAACTAATGAAAATTCAAGTATTGAATGAATGTAGGGAAATGTTTATAATATCTTCATAGAAATCATAAATAAATTCCATGAGCTACAAATTTTTTAAACAGTAACATATATTATAAACAGATTTTCGCAATGATAAATATTTAATATTGATTCAATTATAATTTTAGACTTAAAAATACGAATTGTTCATTAAAAATACACAATCTATAATCAATGTTTTAAACAATTTATTATTTGAGTTCAGATTCAAGTTCAAAATTGGAAAAATTAATATGCGGAAAACGGTTCTGTTTTTAATCATGCTTTTTAATGAGGCTCAAAGCTGAGAAAAATTTAATTTCTTTACTGATCTTTTGGATCAAGGCAAAAAAACCACCTTTATAACCCAGGAATAAAAAAAGCCCCGAATACAAAATATATTTAAAAATGATATAAAATAGAGCGAAAAATTATGAATTGTTCTCTTTCAATTAAATAAAATAGAGCATGCGCGTACGCAGGGGGAGGGGGTTACTGGGGGTTTAACCCCCCCATGATTCCAACAACAATATAAAAACTATAATTAATAAATATATAAACTTAAAACAATTTAAGAAATATTCCGAATGCCGATATATATATATATATATATATATAAAAATATATATAAAAATAATATATATAAACCCCCCCCATGGATTCATCCTGCGTACGCGCCTGAAATAGAGCTGTTATTTAAAATCATTAATCGAAGATGAATATTGTTATTACTGTGTGCAATCTTGATATTAAGTTACCGAGTTTGAAATGATAGTTGCGCATAAAAAACGATTTGTAGAAGTATTGGCTCAATTCAATATAATTTGATCTATATTTTATTATTTTATTACTAAAAACGATGAATCACTAATTACCAGAGTATTACTATTATTAACTAATCCTAAATATTGAACTGAAGAAACTGGGACATGAATAAAACAACTTATTGGCACTAGATTTACGGACTGGGCCAATTTGACTCATTTGAAATTTAATTTCTACATATATATAATACTGATTTATTATTTTTTGAATACATATATTGGTTTTTATATACGTCATGAAATATAGGTAAATATTAATTACTCTCCTCTACCGACTGCCTCATTTCGCATATCGAATTAGGTAAATTCTGCTTGTGTGAAATTTAAAATAAATTACATTTAAATAAAATATTGATTATTTAAAAAAAAGATGACGTCGAAAATTTGTATTGAGATTGGACAAAAGGTTCGAAGAGGTAAAGGTAATAAACCATTTATTAACCAGTACATTATAAACCATATATGAAATTGGAAGTAGTATAAATACAGTTTTAATCGAATATTCTAATCTGAATTTTTTCCAAATAAACATGTGACTATAAGTGACCAACAAAAATAAATATTATTTAAATAGAACAATTTATATTATTTCAAATTTAAAATAAAAGCAGATTAAAATGAAATATGAAAAGTAACTTAAGTGAATAATTTTTTACAGAATCGATCAATATATTTTAATACAAAAAATAATTTACCTGCATTCATAGGGAAAATGCTGTTTTCATAATTGTAAATAATTACACCAGTATATCCTGATGATTCGGCCACTGAAACTTTATGACCAAATGTGCAATTACCTCGTTGGATTAGAGCAATTAATTTTCTCTTAGTAGTATTAAACAACGGAGGTTCAATTCTATTATCACAGGCTAACAATGGATTAGCTTCAAATAGATAACCCTAATATACAAAAAAATAACTTTAAAAGTTATCAATCAAACTTCATCATATTCGTTAAAGTACGGTCCAAATCTTGAATCAGAATCCTTGAAACCGAAATAAGTTTCATTTAAATCTGTATCGACCTAATTTTATTAATAATTAATTTGCATAATATTTAAAATGAGTAAAATATTATTACTAACAATTTTGAAGTCGCAATATACAATATCACATAACAAAAATAATAGAATATTTGTTTTCATTTTCAGAATTTTTATAGAAAAGAATCTATATTCACCTAGTTAAATAAATAATCTCAAATTTTAATTTATAAATTAAAATAATATAATTCAAAACCTTTCACTTTACAATTATTAGTGAAACAAATATTTACAGCTTAAAATTAATTAAAATCAACTATAAAATTACACTTAAAGACACAATAAAAAATAAATTATTTATCTTTTGTTCAACTTTTTATTTTTCCTTTAAAATTTCGCTTTTTTATTTACGAAACTAAATAACACAAATGAAAGTCCTGGAATTACATGAGAAAAACTTTAATGTTTATTGTTAATAAAGGTAAATTTCATTTTGAAATACAATATGTTTAGAAATTTGTAGACAATTATAATTTCATAAACAAAAAATGAAATTAAGGAATTCATTATTATTATTCAAAGTCGGACATTACAAATGCTAGATTCATTGTTTAAAGCCATGCTGTGATTTCCAATGTGATATCATGGCAAATTGTGTGAAAAATTAGGTTTTCCTTGTTGAACTAATTTAATCTCATTGTCTCTTAACGTAATTTAAAGAGGCTATAGGAGCCATGGCTCGAATTGTTACAGGTAGACTCAATCAAAACACAATTTTAATCAAACTATACCCATTACAATTTACATTGGTATCTAGTAGCTTGAGTTGAACCCGAAAGCAAAGGTCTGCCAAAGGTCTGCCAAATTCCAAATTCCTAGGGTTCAGTCTGCCGATAAATGCTACTATCTTTCATTTAAATGGTCTCCCGTAGTGACTACGCTCTTTTAATACTGCACTATTTAAAATATCTTCTATTTCTGGATCCAATGTTCATGAATTCACTAAAAAGTATAATAAGCAATAGTTGGGGTTGTGGGTGTTGACCTACATTATTCACTTTGGTTACCGTGCAAAGCAGCCTCACTCCCTATGCTATCATCACTTGACTGGATATCCTGTACCCGTCATAATTAATTTTGGTACTGTGCAACCTTGGTGGAATTAAAAAATTAAGTTTGTTGGGCTGGGACCGAGAATTGAGAGCTTGTTTTAATGAATCAAAAATATATAACAAAAAAATCACACCAAGTTAAATTACAACACCAATCAATACAAATTAAAGTACATAACACATTGATGATAAATAAGACCGGGTAATAAAATAAAGGAACGCAAAAAAGGTCGCGATCACTAACACAGTTAGGAGAAATATCGCATTCGGAATAGCTAACAACAAAAAAATAAAATAATAATAAAATAATGGATAATAAATTAATTAATAATATGAAAAATTGTTAAATAAATAAATTTAAAATTTAAAATAAAATATCTATTAAACTGATAAAATGATAAAAGGTAGAATAAAAGTAGAAAGATTAGATGAATTATAAAATTTATAAAACCAGATTGTTTAAATCAATGAAACTAAAATAAAGTTAACTAAACTTATCTAAATTATAAAAACTTGTAAAACTAAATTAAAATTAGCAAAAACTATTTAAATTATAGAATTATAAAAATAAATCTTAAAAATTAATAAAAAATAGAATTTTGATTAATTAAATTAATTAAATTTAAAAATAAACAATTGCACACATTCACGCATGCATGCATAAATTAATCAGAATTGCCTCGCATTCTAATTGGATATAGTAGCAGAGAATGCGTAGGCGTACAATTCAATCAGTATAAATACGGATTGAAATTTCAGTTGTAAAACTTGTTAAACTAGTTTTCAGATTTACACAACAAATCGTTTGTCAGGTAGTGAACATATGCTCTCAATTTTCGATTTTATGCCATCGTGGATTGGACTGGGTAATTTTATTTTAATATGAAATTTTTATGTAATGTTTTAAGTTAAATAAATTTTATATTCAATTTAGTTTAGTTGTTAAATGGTTTAATTTTCATTTAATTTTTAAGTTTTGGATAATAATTTTTATTGGGTTCAATTGTTAGGCTTATTATTTATGAAAAATAGTTACAGTGAAGCTCAGATCCAGTAAGCCACAGCTTAGGGGACACTAGTTGTTCCTAGTGCGAGTAGGTCAGCTGGCTTTTCAGATTCACACGGATTGATTGGGCCATAACGAGGAGGCTTCTCCCCTGGTCCGTCTTCGTAAGTATTTTCTAGTCGGAAATAGGTTTGACTTAGAAATACAGGCAGATCCCTGTGCAAATTTTTTGAAGAATAATTTTAATATTATGGGAAGTGTGGATTAACTTGGAAATAAGGGCCAATCCCTGCTCAAATTTTTTGAAGGATAATTTGGATATTATAGGAAGTATTGAACAATAATTATTAGATGGAAAATAAGTGCGGATCCCTGCGCAAAATTTTATAAGAGAACAATTGAAAATACCCGTAATTGAGGACTACGAATAGTCTAAAAACAGCTTACATAGTGAATAATGACGTAAGACCTTCTATCGGCAGTCTAGAACCCGAAAAGAAAATACAATAGGGAGTAGTTTTAGCAATAGAGCTCACCTGCTCATTGTTTTTTCACCTTTGTGTACAGTACCAACATGGTCGTCGTCATGGGTACACAAATGGTTTAAATGGCAATAGTCATGGAGGTGCTTAGGAAAGAGTCGAACGATTATGATTACCCCTAACGTATTCTAAAATGTAAAAATGACACACCCCTAAGTAACCAACAAGTTGATAGAAAATTTATCTGATATGCCAAAGTTTGTTGCTACTAATTTTGACCTTGCCATAACCTGACTCCATTTTTCGCGCAAACTATGAATGTCATTAATAAGACTTTCATTATTATTTTTCTCAATGTCTAGAGTAGCATCACGTGATTCAATGATCAAATTGTTTCATGAATCAGTTTTAGTAGCTTAATCTGAAGTGAAGATATCACAATAAATTTGAACTGGAAACATATCTTTGAAATGCATAGAGTTCTGTTTACGCCTGTATTGATAATTGAAGTAATTTAAGTTCATTCGGAGCATTTATCAGTGAATCTAAATGCTGTGCAACAGGCTTAACACGCCCATCCGAGCTGATAATCTGGTTTTAGATATTTCATTCAATGAAACCGGAAGATGTTGTTTTAAAATTCCCCCCTTTGAGGGCTGCTACTTAATACAGATTACAGAAGTGAGCCTGCGAAGACTCATCATTTTTTATCAAATATTTTCTGTCAGAACAAAGTCAGTGAGTCATATTATTAGTCATAAGTAGTTAAAGGTTATTGAGAAACATTATTTGGCATTCTTATTTGCTAAATGTTTTGTAGTTGGACTATAATTTCTTCCAGACAATCTCGCTATCTCCGAAACCTTAGTTAATTTAAAATTAGCTTTAATTATTCTTATCAGTTGCCCCCTGCTTCTAAGTTCTGATCTGATGTGAATTTCTTCATGTAATTTTTCAATCCCACCAGCAATAAATCTCTGAAAATTTTCCGAGTTTACATTAACGGCTTTATTGGAAAATCTTGAATATTTTTATTCGTCATCATTTTCAAAATATGAATCGATCCAGAATTGAACTTTAACATTTTTCATCTCCTTGATTGTGGATAGTAGTTTTGCAGAGTGAGATTCGGGCAGATTTATCTCTATCATGTTGTTAAAAGAAATTTTAATTGTTTTTGTGACAAGTTTTCAGGTCAGATTCAATTTCAAGTTCTTCACTAGGTTCTCATTCATTGATAATCTGAAAATCATCCCATACATTGTTTTCTTCCACTGTTTGTTCTGTTTCGACCGCTTTTTCAGCCAAATTGATCCAAAATCATTTTGTTGATTAAAAATAACATCATCTTCTATAATAATAACATCATCATCATCATATTCATGGACGATTTTCATTAGATTTTTGTTTTTTCAATGGGATATTTATTATTCTATCGCTAAATAATTAACAAAAAAATTTTTTTATCAATTCTAAATGACCTAAGATGATCCTTATGATATTTAAAAATGTTTTATAACGAATAGTGAAAAGAGCTTCACGAAATAGGTATAAATAATAATTTTTATTATAATAATTAATTAAATAATATTTTTTCATTGTTGAATGACAATGTTTATCGCCATGGCATTTTGACGAGCAGAGGTTTTTGTAAATATTACCTTTGATTGGCTAAGAAATGAATTTTTATATCTTTGTTTTAATGGTACAATGAAGTGTCAACTAGAAAACCTACATAGCAAGCATAAAGCCAAAAGTTAACTAAAATTAAAATGAAACATTTATTAAAACAAAATAAGCAGGATAAGAGTAAAATAACTAAGAAAATTAATAAAAAATCAGGAAAAGCAAAGTGACAAATAATACACAAATTGAAATAATAGAAAACCCAAGATCAGTAAGGGAGGGAAACAATAGTTACAAGCAATCAGAAAAATAAAATAAAACCCTTAAAGAAATTAAACCAGTTATAAGCATATAGAAAAAGAACCAATCAAATAGCGAGAATTAATATTTAAAATAGAATTAAAAGCTTTAAGAAATTAGCACAACTACTCGATCCTGATTGGTTAAAAGCGCGAACAAAAACTATATAAAGGTCCTTCTCAGGAAACACTTCATTGGCATTTTTTACTTTCTATAAGTAAACAGCCATTTTATATTCATATACAGCTTTGTGTGAGAATCAATTCTACAGTAACTTTTGTAATTTTTAAATGGTGTTATTTAAATGTATGGTAAACGTTTCATAAAATTATAAGTTCATGAATTAAATGTCGGTGATTAACTGTCGCATGATTAAGTGTCACTAAGGTTTAGTGACACTTAATCACGCAACACATATGGGAATACATATAAAACCATTAAAACACCTTTGAAAACCAGGCAAAGATACGAAAACAGACTAAAATTTCACTCTGAAATACAAAAATCTTCAATTTACATAATAAGAATGCACATAATCACTTTAAACTACATTGAATTTATAAAATAATTACCTATCGAGAATATGATAAATTCAGCATGAAAATAAAAGACAACAAATTTCAAAATATATTATAAGACATTAAATAATCACGATTACAAATTTGATTTCATTAGCAAACCCTATGTTTTCCTTCTGAAGTGTAAAAATATAAAATTAAGTCTAAAAATGTAACTTTAAAAACTTTTTCAATGGTGATAACCTATTGTTCACAGTAGGCCGCTTTCTTGTACTTACCCTGTAGTTAGTAAGAAGTAGTTAAAAGGGAAATTAATTAATTTAAATTAAATCTACTTTTCTTCATTGTTTTTTTTATTGGCATTATTCTACAAAAATTTGAAATATATTAATTCATATATAAAATATTACCTTGACAGCTCGTTTTCTAGTTTCCACATTATTTTTATCAATATTTTCCTTATCAATAATATCAGCTGTCTAAAATTTACGAAGAAATGAGTTTTCATCATAGATAATTATGTGTAGTAAATATATGACAGCTAATTTAATCCTTGAATGACTCTTATTTTACAGGAGCTCACATTAAAAAAGGTTTTGAATAAACAATGAACCACATAAATTCTCTATGTATGCATGTGAATGAGGGATTATGGAATAACGCTTAATTATAATCACCAAATAACAAATTTTATTATAACTTTTAATTTTCATCGACAACACGGCATTTTTATTTTAATGTCATCTGAAAAACGACTTTCCTCTATCGAATGATGCATAATTTGTCCAATTTGGACCATTATTTCTGTTTAAACTGTTATATTATATTAAATCTGGAAAATTATGTATTTGGATTGATAACATGATTCCGTCATTTTGACGGGTTATAGCTGCTAGTTCTTTATTAATTACATAAAATTGATAAGTTTAAAGCAATTTTCAAAATAAATTCTTTATGTGGGCCGCTTTCATACTATAAACTAGTATAAATATTATTAAAAATAAATATAGAAAAAATATATTATTTTTAACATGCTATAATAACAATAATGTCAGAGAACAAAAATTCTGCAACTCTTAAAAAGGAAAAAAAATAAAATTTTAATTACATATGGCATAGGGAAAATAGCAAATTTTTCAGTTTATTCATTTATTGAAATTCAATGTGCTTTTTGTTCTTGAATATTTTCTGTTAATTCAATTAAGTCCTTTTCTATTTGGGATACTGAGATCGATAACAAGTGTTGTAAATTTTCATCCATCAACCTCGTTCTATATTTTGATTTTATGAAATAATTTCTTGAAAATGTTTGTTCGCATAAATAAGTGATTGAAAAGATACAAATCATTGATTTTGCAAAATTTCTTAAATTGGGAAATTTGAATAAAATGCAATTAAATTATTTTTATATATACGTTGTTAGATTGCAAATTAATTAGGTCTAGTTGTAAATTGTCTGGTGCTTTTACAATATCAAATTTTCAAATATTAATATGCCCATTTCTTTTGCAAAAAAAAATTTGAAACCGATGAACTCCATTTTACCTTTGAACCAAATAACATGTATTTCTCATTAACTATTGTAGTGAAACGTCATACGATTGTCAATGTGAACGTTCATTTATACAAAATGCACATAAAATAACGAACTGGCAAACATTTGTTAAGCGAACATCGTAGTCAGTGGGATTATACTTGCGCAGTAAATAGCTATTTACTAGCTTCTGTTGGCCCGCATTTTGTCACCACCAACGTTTCGGAACGCTCGCACTAAAATGATATTGGTGCTTCGGCGGGCCGCGCCAAAATTTGCAAAGGCGTAGGTTCCCAACCCCTGATTTAGATAATATAATTTATTTATATATAATTATGCGTTATACACCCATTGAGACATTTGTACGCCTAGTCAGTTAAGAACCACTTGATATACCGGAACAATACATTAAAGAAACGATAATAAACCATATTATAACCGTAGAATATAATAATTAATTACATATATTTAACAAATTCAAAATACTAAACGAACTTGCTTAATTGGAGACGCTTCAGAGATTTTTGATACCTTTTTATTTTTTGGAGCTGCTTTTGATTTAGTTGCCTACATCGAAACGGAAATACTTGATACATATTTTTTTTCAATGAAAATATACCTTTTTCGGAGTTTTTCGTTTCGCTTTTTTAATCTAATATAAAAAAGATAAACCAAATAGAATACAGACATAAATACATTGATAAGTGGAATTAATTAGTTTAGTTAATGAAAGAATCAGTTAGTTTCCAATTTGATATTTTATCTTTAAATCAAAATAAGTACTCGGACTACCCCATAACAATATCCTAGTGAAATCATAATATATCGATTTGTTCTCTTAAAATACCCTCCTCATAGCACTCAGTGAATTTTATCTATTCAGGCATATGAAGAAAGATTTGCGTGGGGAAATCTATGGTTACTAAAACATATTTTGTGTATAGCATTGTGTAGAGCACATTTTCAATTTTATTTGTCAAATCATGCTACATCCCCTGTCGAGTATCGAAGTGATAAAAGTTGACAAATATGGAATCAGTAACAAAATGAGAAGGCGGAGTCTCTATCGAGAATATCTCGCAACGGTTGAATGTGTATGCTATCCTGAGTGAATCTAACGTCTCCCTAAGATGTGTGAAAACTGTATCAGGCAGGCTTACTCATTTTTGATAAATATGTTAAAAAATTCTTCAGAAATATCAATATTATCAATGAAACCCCTTTATCCAAGTATGTTCCTGCTACAAAGCATGAATCCATCAAATAAATTCCCTAGAGAAACGAACCCCAATAAGATGAGATCTGGAACATATCATCGAAAATCATTAATAATGACAATATTTTGGAATCAACGTGATATGATCTGTATGAATTTAGCTGAAAAGGTCTGTGAATTAATTCCACCTATTACAACAATATCGTGAACACATACAGATGTAATCATTCAAAACGATGCCACAGTCCATAAAAATGCAGAAGCAATGGCAGTGGTTGAAAAAATCGATTTGTTCACTTAAATCACCCTCCTTATAGCACTCAGTAAATTTCATATATTCAAGCATATGAAGAAAATCTAAGATGATGTAGATGTACAACAGGATGTGGAAAAATTAAATCTCAATTTCATTTAAAAAATGCCATTTTGGAACTCTTGCGTCGCCGAAGGAATTGTGTGAAACACAATGGGTATTATATTGAAAAATAAGACTTATGTGTTTTTTGATACCGTTAAAATATACCGTTCCTGTTGGTGTCCTCCGGGTACTTACTGAACGCACAACATGTATTATGTTATTTACTGCTTATAAAAACTTATTTTTTCCCATTTTTATTGAATCAAAACCTTTTAGTCACTCTTATAAAAAGAGCACTAGTTAAAAGTGTAAAAGAGCTATGACTTGTTTAAACTGTCTGATTAAAACTTTGAAAATAATATCTTTGAAAACAACATCTTCCGCGCGGGCGTTAATATTTTTACCAATAATAATGATAATAATAATATTTATATATCATTAGATAGATCTTGCACTAGGCTTTAAAATGAGCTATCGATCATTGAAATCGGATGATAATCTCTGGGGTGCCAAAAAGTATGTCACCGCTGGCTCCATTAATAATATTTTTAAAATAATAATAATTGCATGAAAAGTATTTCACCACTGGCTCAATTAACAATGATTTTAAAAATAATAATGATTTCTCTAGATCATTCAAAAGGTCTTGCGGTGGGCTTTAAAATGAACTTTATTGATGACTCATGACTTTGTTTAAAATTTGACATTGACAAAAATTTTTTTACCACGGGGGCATATGAGCCAGCGTTGACACTACCATCTACTGTCAGGCCCGCCGAGAGGGGTGGGGGGGGGCATGGGGTACAAATGCCCAGGGGCCTGGGTTCGATTTGTTATGCATTTAAATAGCATATTACCGACACTTAGGTTGAATTAACTACAATCAGTTTAAAGTTCAAACATCTGAATTCCATCAGAATAAATTGAACGAAATCAACAAGTAGTTAGATCAACATGGGTATCAATATTCAAAAATAAACTAAATAAAATTTTCAGTTTTTTTAATGCTGGAATTAAAAACTGTTATGTTAACTAACCATGATCACTGGAACTGAAACCATGCGTATCATTTGTGCACTATAGAACAGGGCTTCTTAAACTATGGGCCGTGACTCCAAATGGAGTCGCCTAACGAAATATTGGGGTCACGAAATTTTTATATAAAATATCCAAATACATAAAATTGCATAATTGTCGTATGTTTTCCTACTCATTGGGCAAATGGGAATTTGCCCCGTAGTGACCAAATATATATATCAAATATTGATTTCAAAAAGTTATCTTGGATTCAACCCCATTTTTGATTAACCTGAATGAGATTGATCATCTGCCATATAAAGCTCAAGAGGAATTCGCTGAGGTTTCAAGCGAATCAAACTTAAAACTAGATTTTGCAAAAAAGTCCTTGACTGAATTTTGGATCGGAACTAATACTAAATTGCCCACAATCTCTAATATGGCATTCAACACCACCTATTTATGTGAACTTACTTTTTCAGCCTTAACACATATTAAATCCCAATATCGCTCATCGAAAAATAGCCTAAATATAATTTTATATATATATATATATATATATATATATATATATATATATATATATATATATATATATATATATATATATATATATATATATATATATATATATATATATATATATATATATATATATATATATATATATATAAGTTTGCAACTTTTGTGGAATTTGTAATTTATGATTAAACTCTGAAACTTCAATTTTTTCATGTATTTTTATATTATCTTTGTATATTTTTATTTTAAATTAAAAGGGGTCGCAAAAAAGGTTTACAATCATAAATGGGGTCGTGAATGAAAAGGTTTAAGAAGTCCTGCTATAGAACACACCTTCGTCATTTGATATTTTATGCGTTGTAGGATTAACAATTGTTTAGGGGCCCATGAAATGCTCTGCCTAGTCGCCAGGAATTGCAGTCGACGGGCCTGTTGTCCATACATGTTTCGTAGTTTCTCATAATATCTCTGGCAATGCTACAAAATAAAAAAACGATTTTTGCCTTATGAATATTATTTCATATATAGATGTAACGAATGATAAGAAATCAAAACTATCGAGCAAAAAGTGTGCGGAAGAATAAATTTCATGTCATGCATAATTTTGTGTATGTATCTTAATGTGGTCTTGCGCAAAGTGTCTTAATTTCTGACTCTCTGATTTCTCCCCGAGCATATACCGTATTTACTTACTCATAACAGGCAATGTACATATATGTAAGTTTAAGTATAGTACTGTTTAAGTTAAGCACATTTAAAGACTAATTTCTGTTCTGGACTATGGTCTAACACAAAAGAATATGAAAGCATCAGAAAGCTTATTTATACATGGAAAAAGAATGGAAATATAATATCTGAGCGTACGAAAAAGAATTTCAAATCATCAATCAGCTGATATTGAAGACAAAAAATATATTTTGGTTTAGGACTTTTTAGGATATCGAACTTTCTTATTCTACACTTGTAGATTATTCTTTAAGAAATCATAATATTTTACGAATAAATAATTAAAATAAAATTTACCATGACGTCACTCAAATCTAATTTTAACAAATTTTGATCAACAACAATTTCCTAAATAAATTTTCTTTCAAGTATCTATAAGCAATACGACTTACTTTTTTTGGAGATAGGTCAGATTTTGTAGGATCTATTATTTTGAAAAATGGTTTTTCTTCTGGGGGATCTTTCTTTATCAAGTTATCATTTCTATAAATAACATAATATTTTACACTAATAATTAATTGACAAATTTATTAATTTTATACTGATATGCTCTAAAACATTTTTAATGTTTTTATATTAAATTGTAAAATGTAAGAATATTAATTATTCAACCTTTTATTTTTATTTATTTATTCAACCTTCGAATATTATTCCGATTGAAATAATTATATTTTAAATTCAAAAACGGGCATTTTAGTTTGCATGTTAAAATCTGACAACACTGAATGTAAACATAATATCGATATTGTTTTTAAACATAAATCATTATTGTAATGCTATTGTCAAATAGAGCAATCAAATGTTTTTCAAATAAATTAAATTGAATTCGTGTATATATGTGTATCGATTCCATTCACCGCATTCGTATTATTCGTGAAGTCACGCTCCGATTGGAAATCATTTTCCTTAACAGATCATGCGAATCGCTTGGCCTTAATGTGTGCGGTGGAAAAATTGGTGCATTCGCAGTCGACTTAGGACTGTCGTCATTCTACGATATTTGTGATTTCCTTCCGAACATTTGCATACCTAATCGTAAACCATTGGTAAAACAACTCGTAAAACCACCTGCACTGAAGATGTCGAATATCATGTTGGGAAAGAGGTTGAAAATAAGTTATCCAAAATGACAGCATTAGCAGCAGAATAGATGGCATGAACGATGACATTTTGGTTCAAGTGGTTATGGAAAATTACCATTATGGAAACGACGGATAAAGAATGACAACTTAACAAATTTTTCAGTGTTGAATTACTGTGTAAGTAAATATGAAAATGTGTCTTAAATAAGGAAACAGGATCAAGCCAGGCTATTAGCTGTGCTCACAAAGTCTTTCGACAAATACTTCCCAACCAGAGAATCATATCCAGTATATGTGAGCCAGCCGTTCATGTTTAGTGTTGCAACATCAAATGTCAATAAATACCTCAACGAAATCTTTGAACTTCAGCATAGCTAGGTTCAACAACAGCTCTTCAAAACAATACTATCAATGTTTTGACGTCACCAAATCGTTACCAAAAATTCCTTTGAGATATTAATACCGTTTGTTACAGCGTATCTTTGCGATCAATCGTTTTCGAGAATGGTAGACTTAAAAACGAAAAAGACTTTGTTACTAAAAATGATATGAAAATCACGTTTCCAAGGTGAAGCCGCGCATTTTGAAATTGTTTCTAAAAAGCAACTACAAAACTCACTTTGATTTGCAGTAAATATTCATTGAGTCATGTTTTGTTGGTTTTGTTTTTTGAACAGAAATTTTGGATAATTTTATTATATATAAAAATAGTATTATGAAACTTGCGGAAAATACCTTCAATGAGGTTAAGAACCACTAATATACTGATTTAGTAATAGTAAAATACATAGACGTTGCATAATATTTGACTAATAGCAGTTTCTCTTTCAATATATAAATCATAAATTAGCCAAAGTGTTTTGTAATTTATATGCAAATGTTTCACAATAAAAATGTGAGTACAAACCATTAATTACTCTACATTTTTATGATAGGAGGGTCAAAATAGGTTGCAACAGTGTGACAAATACACACCTAATATAAATTATTCAGCGAAAATGTGAAATAAATAATTGTATTTATATGCAAATTTTATAAATTTTTTATAGTGAACAATCAGCTATATTCTGTGGATCCAGTGACATGAGTAAATAATACACAGGCGATTTCTAAAATTAAAAATCCTTTCGCACTTACTAGAACTTATTAAGAACCAGTACGAGCGTACCGATGCGTACAAGTTGAATCCCATCACTGGTGTTAAACACCGGGTTGGAAATTATTGAAGTTCCTAACGACCTGTTTCAATTACATCTCCAACATATTTGCTGGAAATTGTCACATAAAGATTTCTTTTTTACATAAGTTAATAATATATTATGTTTATTGGGTTGTTCATTATCATTTATTACAATAAAAAATAGCCCCTTAAAAATAGATAAAAATAACAAAAATATTTAATAGAAAAATTATTATTCATACTATACAAAAAGATATTTACAAAATAAAATTTACTCATTATTTGCAGCAGTATTTGGCTGATTTTGAACAATATTTTCTTTGTTACTATCAGATGTTGTACTTGGTTGGCTTTTTTTGAATTCATTATACGTTGGTGCAACTATTGTACAATTAATCGTTTCGTTTTGTGATAAATAAAAAGCATCTTTTTCCACCCTCTAAAACATGAATAAAAATTTCCACGCAGTTCTATCCCATCCTACCTTTTTATGTTCTTCTTTATTGGGTTCATTTTTTAATTTCATTTTATTCGGTTTTTTACTCGATTTTTTAGTTTTCTTTTTCACCGGAGAAGATTTAGGAACTTTTTTTCTGGCACGAAATATTATTTTACTTTCTAATTTTTCATTGTCATTAATTGAAGTATTTTAAAAATATTCTACTTGAATTGAAATCAGTTGAAGAAAATGACTTATTAAATGCAGCTTTGTCTGTATTGTGTTTTAAAAATGTCTCTTTGTCAGATATAATATTGTCTGAAAGATATTCGAAACAATTATTTGATACAATAATATTTCTTGATAAATTCGAAGCATCTGTAGCTCTAGAGTTTATTTCTTTTAAAAAATAATAAACTGTTCAGTTAATCTACCGACATTTTCAAATACGCATTCATTAGCCTTTTAATTTTTACTAGAGATGTACCGGTATCGGTTTTTTGAAACCTGTAAGAGCCGGAGCCGGTTTTTTAGAAAATAAACATGCATATTTCCGTCAAATGCCATTTTTACAGTATAAGTAGAAGGAACTCAGAATACATATCTTACTATTAAACAACATACATCCAGGAAATGAAAAGGAGTCGTTCTGCATTTGATAGAAGTAAACGCGAATGATGATCTAAAATGACGACGTCTGCAGTACCAAAAACTCTCTCTGAGGTGATACTCGTTGGAGGTGAAGCCAGGTACCTGCCAGCTAAATTGGACAGCGATGTGAAACGGTGCATATTCATATTCCACAACTAGAATGGGTCCTCTTTTCGAGGGAGAATACATTCACCGAGGTAGGTTGCAAGTTGTGCCTCCACTTGAGATGGAGCAGGAGTAGGGGATGATGAGAACAATAGATCATCCATGAAGGCCCAGGGACTATTCTCAGGAGCACATGTATCTCTGTATTATATATGGCAGTGCATAATTTTACTGGTCTGATTGATTTAAAGCGTGAGTGCCACGTAATCTTTCAATGCAATCAAAATATGATAATAAGTGCACCTACTTAGTTATTTAGTCATTATAGCGCTGTACGAAATGCTGGAAATGTGGTTATGTAAAATTGTGTGGGATAAAATAGCGGGGAAAAAAATCATTTCTGTATTTCAATTTTCTAAAAAAAACCCGGCAAAAAAGGCGAAAAATTACCGGAACCAGTACATCCCTAATTTTTACTCAATCAAAAACTCTTCCACGAAATTAATTCCCGGTATCACATTATCAGTAAACACTTTGATTTTGTAATTGAGGTGGCAAATAAATTTTAATCAATATATTCAGCATTAATTGTTATCATTATGGAAAATCTTAATATATTGAGTTAATAAAATAAATATTTCAATTTTAACCAATTAACCAAAATTTTTATCTTTTATAAAATTTTATTGAAATATTAAAGTACAGGATCATGTAGAAGTCATGCCTTTTATTATAAGCTTTTAATTTACAAAAATGGCCCACTTCTGCTGGATTCTGCATTCATTATATTTATATATTCATGCATATTTAGAGTCTCTCTGTGTATTTCGAAATGTAAGACAAAAGTGATAGTACATATATTCTAAAGAACAGTACAGAAATGTCAGCATTTTGAACGGGATCCGGGCAAAAGGCCGACGTGGACAAAAAGCCGACATGAACAAAAGCAAACAAAAAGATAATTTAATTCATATATTATAATTTAAAAGTTTTTGTAAAATAAAAAAAATTTTATTATAAAATTACTTAGTCGGCTTTTATCTCTGTCGGCCTTTTGTCGTAGACCAATTTTGAACATTATAAAGAATTCCAAGCAAAAAGTATTAAATCAAGATTTTTTTCAATTTATATCAGCCGGGCGTTTGAAAGAAGAAATTAAATTAGAACAAAATAACATCATTGTAGAGACATTTATTGGAAATTGTTCTTATTATTAAATATTATTAAATGTATTACTGTCATTTGAAATCTGCAATTATTTTGTTTTATAACCAATGTAAGGAATTTTAGAACTGCTTTTAAATTTAAACTAATTAAAATAATTAATTACAATAATTAACTATATTGAAAGTATTTGTAGTCAGATTTTGGATTAACGGATGAATTACAAATTTGAATATTAAAAACAAATTATGGGAATTTTAATTTTGTAATTGAATAAAATTAAAAAATTTTAATTTAATTGCGACTAAAAAACAACATATCAATGAATTAAATGTAACCAGTCTTTAATGTTATCATCTAAAGAAAATAAACTATTATCTTCGATTAATAACTAACACAATAAATCAAATTAATGAGTCGTTTGATAATTAAAATTATGATAAATTTGAAAAAAATTCAATTACCAGTTTTTTGATTCAATGATTTATTCAAAATTGAGAGATAGGTTTCTGGATTTATTGAGAGATTATGAATCTTAATTAATAAATTGATTTTTTGTTATTATATAAGTGTTACCGAATATGATAGCTGATCTTTCACTGTGTTAACACTATAATTTATTTATCTAAATTAATTGATTTAATAGTAGTTACCGTGAAGCAAGCACCTCTGCAGTAACGACAGGTTTAGACAACGTATCATTACATAAAGACTGTCGAGTTGGACTTCTCATAATCTTATCTCTACTCTCAAATGGAGAAGGAACTTTAGTTTGGTGATCAAAACTACAAATAAAATTTTGAGATAACAAAGTTACTCATTTAACTTAAATATTAGTCTAATTCATGTAACTCTTAATGTTATGAAATTTATATCGGAAAATATTTCAGTTTACTATATTGGATTATTTATTTAATTATCTCAATTGAAAAATAAAAATAATGGGAAAAATTCACAGAATGGTAATTATTACAAATAATTAAGCTTAGTAAACCAAATATATAAACAAAAAAAATTGAAACAGTAGTCATTTTATAACCATCTAAAGACTTCAAGGATTAAAATGGCCTGTTCATTCTGACTTTTTATTTTCAAGACTATATATCCTGAATTTTAAAATAAAATACAGAAATAGATGTTTATTTGGTAAGCAAGATAAGTAAAAGATATGAGCCGTTTATTTTGAAAGTGGTTAACTGCATTTAATAAAAATGTCAAGCTAGCTATTTAAATAATTACATTTTTACGTTAACTTTTAATTTTGAAGTAAATTATAAATATATTTAAAATCACAAAAATTTTAAAATAACGAAAATTAGTTGGTTAATAGAATGATGAAATTTTTATTTTGAAAGTGGCTTAATATAAATGGACTTAGGTCACTTCCAAATAAGCGGCTCATTTTCAAATAGTCATTAAAAGATTAAGCATAACATACAGTTTTATTTAAATATATTTTTTCCAATTATTTCCAATGCTAAATATGAAAAATAAACATTGATTTTTAATATAAATAAAAATAAATAAAATTCTAAATAAAATAATTTAAATTTAATAAAGCGATAATTAGTAATTATTATAGGATAACGATCAAATTTTTTAAATAAATCTTCTTGAATAAATCCAGCTGTAAATATTATATATTTTTACTTTCAAATATGAAGCACACTCGAAGTAATGAAAACTTTACTACTTATTTCAGAATGTTTATTTAGAACTACTTATAGATTATTCTGAAGACACATTGAATGATTACACCCGGATTTTATTTAGCTACTACTTACCGAATTTTCGAACTCCAAATTACTTGAATACCCTTTCAAGCAACGGTTTTTAAAGATTTTCCTGGTCGACAATGCGACCCAAAGTACATATTACAAAAATAAAACGGAATCAACTTTCATTCCCAAAAAGTATTTCATATTTCAAATCATATTATTTTTATTTACATAGGGAAAATTATTGTTGGTGGAATTACTATTACATTTTGTCATGTAATTTTAAATCCTATAGATCAGTGATATCCAATATTTTTGGTCTAAGATAAAGGGTAAAGCTGAAAGCACAACACTAAATCTGGCAATTTTTTTTCGAAAATCCTGAAATTATGATGGGATTACTAGAAATTGATTAAGTGAGATATTTTTTCTTTAAATGAAATTTTATTCGATTTTAAAAAAATGATATTCAATTTTTTAAATTAAATCTTTTAATAAGAAATCATTGCATTTTCGTACCTGCTTCTGCATGTATGTTCTTCATTAACACGTTGACTGCCACATCACCCATAAATCACCCACATCACCTTAAATTATTGTTACAACTCTGTAACCTAAAGGTGAGAGATATTATATGTTATTTCCCACATCTGTGGCTCCTGGTTAACAGTTTTGTATATGATTGATGGCCTCCAGAGGAAAATAAACGATGAAAGATCTCTCATTTCGTTTATTAAAGAATAGCTTACAAACGAAAAAATATTGAACTTTCCCATTATATAATAACTTATCACTAAATAATTATCATATTACTGACAATTAAAGCTGCAGAAATAATTACTTTTATAAGTACAAAAGTAAATGCAAAATAATTAAAGTTTCACTATAAAAATTCTTGAACCCTTGTAAAGTTTTCTTGAAAAAGACTGTGCAGTCAACATGTTAAACAAATGCATCATTTTTTATCAAAAATAACAATGTTATGCCAAAGAATTATAAATAATAATGTTTGAAATGACTTGGCATATAATATTGTCAATAATATTACAAGTCCCAAATCTAATATTGGAGTAATATCATTGAAATTTGGACATTTTAGAGACTTTCGAAAAACAATATTGAACCTCGTGACATTTAAGAGTTTATTCAAAATACGAATTTCAAAAGTGTAATCCAAATATTGTCATAAACTTTCACAAATGAAAACTTGAGTCATATTTACGCTTTTTCGGAGATTAAACTGGTACAACATATCAGAAGTTAATCCATTGTATAAACAAGTGCTAGATAGTTAAAAGGATCAAATTAGTAGCACTAATATTTATACGAAGCACTCATTCGCACCAATCAATTTACAACTACGGCAATTAATTATTTTTAATAATAGTATTTTAAATCATATCAAAAGTTGCAAACAATTGTCCTTTAAACAATACAGCAGTTCAATTCTCTTTGATTAAAATTAGGAAATTTTAAAAAATAGGCGAAAGCTAAAAACTGCTTAAAAAACATAATTAATGGATATTTCGTTGAAATTGATATAATTAAGAAAGTTAGGTAAAAATGATATAAATTTCGGAATGCTTAAATACAATGAAGCTTACAATATACAATTTATTATTGCGCCTCAAACAAATTTTGATGCTCTTATTATCATTTCAGTATCACAAGTTTACAAAATGAATAATAAAAATCGTTTCCAAATTTCGTTAGGAAGAAAAATTTCAAGATATTTAATTGGACATTATAGATAAATTAACAAATACTTATTGTCTAAATAAATAGCTGAATATTATAATTTTAATATTAAAATTAATAATTTATAATCATAAAATAGTATAAACTAACAATGTGTCAGTGGCATTTTCACTTGAAAGAAAGGGGTGATTTTGTAATTGGAGTAAAGAATCAGAAAGTTTGCACACTTCGTTAAATAAAGTCATTGCAATGTCAGTTAATTCGTAAAATTTAACCTAAAATTATTAGAAATTAAATTTTAAACATTGAATCAAATATTGAATACCATGAAACTTTCACAATTGAAAGATCTGAATTGACCAGTATGGGACAAATCATAATTTTCTTTGAGCAGTTTGGTATTCTCCTTTCGAAGTTCTGACAATTCAACTTCGTTGGCAGCAAGACTTTTTGCCAATTCAATATTATTTGCTTTTAAATTGCAGCTTAATACTATACAAATTAGAAAGAAAGAAATTAAATTATATTACCAGATTTTTGTAACAAAGAACGAGATTTATTAAGCTGACTTTGATACACAAAACTACTGTTAAATAATGTTTTTTTTGAATGATAATCGCTAAATTTTACACTGTTTACTGTCATAACAAATGAGAATTTTAACAAATACAGTTATAGATTGAAGAAATATATAACAGAAATTTCAATTGGTAAATTATTAAATTATCGTTTTAATATTCAAACAAAATATAAGATTACATAAAGACATTATCATGCTTTTATTTATTCCTTTGATATAGAATAATTGTAGCTCACTATTAATAAATATTCAATAACCACAATAATTTCTTTGATAAAAGTTTTATAAAGTGTTTATTACAATAATTTAAGACAAAATTTATATAAATATAGATTAATGACGCTTTTTATTTTTCATATATACCAGACAATTGTTTTACAGTAACCGAAAAAAACATTAATATTGTGTGGAATAATCTAAAATATAGTTCACGTGTACAGTGAGAAATTGAAAACGATTCAATTTCAATTCTCCATCTCGAATAGGTCGAAACCTGTCGATCTGATCAGTAATCGTCAAATAGATTATTTCGTTGACTCCATATCGCCTCTCTAATTTCTCTTTTACTGCCTTGTAGGCTTCTGATGAATAGCCCAAATTCTTAATTAACGAATGTCTCTCCGTTCAAGTCGGTGGCGTACCAAGGATTTCTGGGGCCCTTGTGCAGATTTTGGGACGCACAAAATATTTGTCGAACGAAGTGATCCGAGGAACCAAACCATAGGCAGGCTTGGGGGAAGGTGATTAGCAACTCTCTGAGTAAATTTGCGCATTTTAGCGGCCTTCTGTTCTCGTTCCTCACGTGCTCGTCGCTTAGCAGCCCCACTTAAATATGACTTAGACATAGTTAAGGGTGTGCAGCTAATGCAATTATATAATATCCAACTAATTATACAATTATTGTAAATTGATATACAATAAGCAATATTATTTTTATCCTTTTTACCGCATAGTAAATATCAACAAAACTCTATGACCTCTGCCATGATGTCGTTATACCGCCATTTTGAATCGAGTAGGCAAGTAAATTGGATTTGAAGTTTTAAACAAGTCCTCATCACATAAAAAAAACCAACGTCAAGTAAAGCAAATAATTTAATAGATGAATGGGTGTGACATATGTGGTTTACAACAATATCCAATATAGATTCCTAATAATATTAAATGTATAAACCGTCCAAACTGTGGTTGCTGTCTTAATAAAAACAAAACAAACGCCAAAGCGATGCTTGGTTTGATGACAATCGGGGAATTTATAATGCTCGAACGTATAAATTTTACTAATTTTTCGTCCTGGGCCCTTGTGCCGTGCACAACCTGCACAACCTATTGCTACGCCACTAGTTCAAGTAGTTCCTAAAATGCAGCATTCTCTCTTCAACCTTTATTGAATCAACTAATCAAAATTAAAACAAGATCTGTATAATTTAATGGGAAGAATTTACCATTAATATTCTGGAACAAAAAAGAAGTGACAGTTAGCTAACATTATTATGTTATATTTATTTATTATATGACACTCTAGGATAATTTACGTAGTCAAACATTACAATTTCCAATTTGAAGTTGATTTTATAGTGTTGAATTATTGAGTTGGTGATTATTTTAAATGTTACTCTGACTCCAAGCGTGTCTTTATATAATTCACAAATAACACTTGACAACAGAAATCTTTATTGATAATCACAAAAACACTTTTTTTCACACTGACAATAAATTCAACTTCTGATCGGTGACTATACAATGCTTATTGCAACACTCGGTGAGGAATAGCACTTTTGTATAACACCGGATTAAAAGATCACAAATTACTGATTGGTTTCTAAACTGGGATTTTGAAGCTGTTTGTTTTCTTTGACTTTCCTCTAAACTTTATTCAAATAATCAAATAACTTCTTTTCGTTTTATTATTCAACTAATTCCTTTCTTCAACTCTTCTCCAATAATTATTTTCCACAATTAATTCCTTTACAATTATTTTTGACAATCGTTTGTCCAACAACGTTTCGTCCAACGTCTAATTTTCTCCAATAATTTTATTTCTCAAATCGTCTCTCAAATCGTATCTCAAATCGTATCTCAAATCGTCTCTTAAATCGTCTCTTAAATCGTCTCTCAAATTGTCTCTCAAATCGTTTTCAATTTCGCGTCACTTTGTCTTTAATTTTCCTTCTAATTTTGTTCTCCTTTCATGTTCACCAGTTTTCCCTTATATAGTTCGCTTCTCTTGTGGCACTCCAGATAATCAAGTGTTTTTTCCATTTTCCTTCTCCTGCTTTTCCCGACTGTCCCATTTTTATCTCTTAAAGCTGTCAAGTTGTTTTCCCTTTTCCCTTTTTTGTTTGACCGCCTTCTCCCATCAATTCTATTATCACTGGCAAGCTGTCGAGATAAGGATATTGTTGTTTTCCTTTTCCCCGATTCCAAAATTCCTTTTCCCTTTTGTACTAATTAATTAGTACTTACCTTGATTTTTATTTTCCTGTTTGATTCCTTTTATTTCCTTTATCTTTCTCATTTTTAATTTCTTTTCACTTCCCTTTTCTTTTCTGAGTTTCTATAGATCGCCCCGTTTGTCATGGCGATCTTCCCCCAGGTAATTTTATTTATTTATTTGTAAATTGTTATTTAGGTATCCTCAACAATAGTCTGTTTCATCACTCTCTACACCAGTGATTCTTAACTTGGGGTCCATGGACCCCCAGGGGGTCCGCGAACGGGTTCCAAGTGGTCCGCGGCACTATTTACAAAAAACTATTATTTTTGTTTGAAGCTGAATAAACAGATTTATAAATAATTATTAAAAAATGTATAGTGTTTTACTATCAATTTATTAATTTTTTAACATTTCAGGGGTCCGTCGGTACCAATTATATATTTATTGGGTCCATAAGTTTGAAAGGGTTAAGAACCCCTGCTCTACACATTCAGTCTCACGACACTCATTCACATTAAACTAAGAAAAACGAAAATTTTATTAATATGTAAACGGAATCACAAGCGTTCTAAGTCTAATTAGTAGGGTGGCTTCGGTCTAAACCCTCGCTTTTTTTTCTCACCTCCTGTCGGTTTTGAATTGAGGCCAGCTCTTTCTACCATTCATTTTTTTGGTCACATAGATACACTAGCCATCGTTGTTGGCAATGACCCCTTGTTCAATCTGCTCTCCGATGCATCTCAACCTTGCAATTGCCAGGTTGATTTCGTGGACCGCCTGCCCTTGGGCTAAATTGGTCGGGTTTAAGGTTGATTTTCTCTTCAATACAACCATTGGGCATTCATCTGGACTCCTAGCCTTTGAGCTCGACATTCTTACGTTCTCCATTTAGAAGCCTCTTTTTCAGACCTTGATCTTCGTTCACAGCCACCCCCGTTGTGGAAACACCGTGTGCTGCGGGCTTGTCCTTTCCGAGGTATTCATCAAGCTTTGTCGTTCCAGTTAAGACGATTGGTATCGGCTGGGGGCTGACGTTCTTTTCCCATGTCAGCTTTCCACCAGGATTGATTTGTTAGATGTGACATTGTTGTGAATAATTTAACAAATTAAAAATTTTTCATCGGTTCCTTATACAGCTAAATCTGAAATATAAAAGTCTCTATAATGTACGTTAGTGTGTTCATCAGTCGATGACTCACCATTTATGACAATGTAAAGTTATTTACTTCATTTCATTTATTCAATTTTACAAGTAAGTTTTTTTAATTTAAGTAACTGTTAAGGTTTGAATTTTGATTTTATAAACCTATGAGATCATTATTCAAGCTCTTAAATGTTACTTGTAGTCAACATTTTGAATATAAATTATTTTTAATTAATTTTCAGGGTTTTAGGATTTTTATGACTATGAATTTATTTGGAATTATTTCGATAAAATGTAAGTTAGATTAATATTTTTAACTATAAATAAATATAGAAATCACCAAACACATTAATTTTTTTAAGACAATTTAGAAAGAAGCAACGTAGTTTTTTAAAGTTTTTATAATCTTCTTTCTCCAGCTCATTGATATGGCGAATTTTGTCACTTTATGTAATTCCATGAAATTATTATTTTTTTATACAAGTTATTAAAATTTACGATTTTCGATTTTTTTTCTGTAAATCCAAAGATGTCGATGGACCTTGTTGAATATCACATAAAGTTGTTTGACAAGAAATATCTGATATACTGTAAAATATTTTAATTATTTGTAATTAAATGAAAAAATTCTTGCATTGTCAATTCTTCACCTTCTCAAAAAGGTAGCGTTTCCATAGAAATATCTAAAAATCTAAAGAAATATTAACTTCAAAAATATTTTATAAATTGATCTTATGTTTTGTCGTCCTTTTCTCAAAAGTTCAAAGTAGAGTTGTCCGATTCAAAATCTAAAATTTTTTCCTCCATGAATTTTTAATATATTAAAAATAATGATATGTTAACAATATGATAACTTTTAACTTTCGGAATAAAAAAAAGCTATAATAAATTTGCATGTATTTTATATTATGTGTGCTGTGTTTGTATGTAAAATTATTTTTCTGTCACTTTCTCAAATTTTAACTTTCGTAACATTAAATTTGTACACACAGGTAAGTTTGTGTGTTCCTATGTTATAATTTTATCGATTTTCTTTTAGATTATAGAAACTTTTATATTTCGGAATTAGGTGTATCAGTACGGGTGTGTGTCTGCAACTAGCAAATTTTCTCTATCCCGAGTCATTCTCTAACTAACTGTATGTTGTTGCATGAGTATATCCAGCGTGTTTCTTACTGACTAGGTGTCCGATCGATATTTGAACGTATAATTTGCCACGTCATTCTCGCTGTGGACGCTACACTTAATTAATTCAGGTTCATAGCCGAAAGAGGCCGTCATAACTCATTCACCTCCTCTATAATGCTCATATGCTAAACTTTTATTGGGCCTCGCCAAAACTTGTTTATCGTCTGCATTGATTGATATTTTTAACCGTAAAACGTGGATGATTTTTACTTTCGGAGCAACAAAGATTCGATTATCTTATTCGATTAACCATTTTTACCATAATAAAATTATTATTTCACTTTAACTAAATAATATTTTTATTTATTAATTCCAAAAAAACTCAATACCCTTAAAGACGATTGAGGAGAAATCTTAATAAAGAAGATTAATCGATATTTCCACGAGGATATCAATTACACAGGTTGCTGATTTTTTTAATCTGTGGAATGTGCAATTGACCATTGAAAGGCAGGATGTTCTGATGCATCTGTGGTGAATATTTGTAAACATAATAAACTACAACATACTATAAAGCAGTGCTTCTCAAAGTGGTGTCCGCGAGTCACAGAACATTTTTGCAAATTTTATTTTATTTTTAAGCTTTTGAATATTTACAATAGCACAAACAAGCAATATTTAAGAAATAAGCACAATAATACCATGGGCGTCCGCAGGAATTTTTCCAAGAGGGGGGCAAAAATATTTTTTTACCAAGTAGACATTTTTTCTAGGGCGGAAGAGAGTTGAAAAAAATATGCATGTGTATAATAAATATTTGGGGCATTATACAAAATAAGACTTTTTTCGTTTATTTACAAAATAGAACACTTTTTTATAACCAGAACGTCAATTAATTTTGAAAGTTTTTATACAAATAAGATGATTTGAAATCATTGGTTTCCAGATATAATTAATAACATTAAAAAAAACAGGAAGCCTCTTTAAAT
>CAUHTR010007605.1:228344-253037 GCA_959609185.1 Schmidtea polychroa | reverse complement strand
TTATTCTAGTGGTTTTGCTATTAATAGAACGAAACAATTGGCTAAGGATGTCAGTAAAAAGATCAAAATAGGGATATTTGGAAAAGAATACAATGAAGTTTGGAACGAAAATATAATCCGAAGAATCAAGATCAGTCTCGGTTACTGATTCGATTCCAATATCAACAATTTCTTCATTGTCAACAGACGGGATGGTTTTCATTTGGAAGTGCCGATAGAACTCCAATCTAAAAGCATAAGACCGATTGCCCAGATTATCTGTCATTGGGAAATATTCAATTCTCGGTTCATTATAACTCTTATAAACTTTTAAATTGTTGTTGAAATAAGTTCCTGGAAAGGACTTAATCGTTTCGTTGGAGATCGAACCAAACGAGCCTTTGTAGTTGTCGATTGTTATGTGTTTATAGCTCTTTCTGCGACTTTGAAGTCTTGAAGTCCGACGATTCATGCTGACAGCAAGATTTAGATCGAAATTGTTATCCCGGGTGCTTGGTTTGTTATACTGAGCAACTAGATCACAAATAAATTCCAAATTATCTTTGTTTGTTTGTCTGGCATTGGGGGATTTTGTATCATCAGCGGGTTTAAACAGGTTTATTGGTTTAAATTCCTCTGGGGGATAATTAGGTAAATCTTTGGAGAACGGAAACACAGCCACATTTGCGGATAATACTGCTAAAATGTTATGCTGATATGAGGCAGTGCCAGATGGATCGGTATTACAATGTATTCCTGGTTGGTTTGAGGCCCGTCAATTCATTTGCACCTATCATCAAGGTACATTCAATTAGCCCATCATTGTAAGTATCATTCATTTTTTATCAATTAAATTTGTTTAAACGTTCATAAATTTTATATGGAAAATGGCAGGTTCAATGATGGGCCAAGGTCAAATTGTACTTGAAATGGATTACTAAGTTTCATGTTAAACTATGCAATACTTCCTATCTATTACTAAAACAATAACAATGATAATAATAATATTATTAAACAATTAAATGATAATATAAGCATTTTCTTGCTTAATACTTCGAAGCAAAAGGCCTTAATTATCATTTAATTGTTTAACATTTAATTAATTTAATCATCACTTTATATTAATACTAATACTAATAATAATAATAATAATAATAATAATAATAATAATAATAATAATAATAATAATAATAATAATAATAATAATAATAATAATAATAATAATAATAATAATAATAATAATAATAATAATAATAATAATAATAATAATTATAAGATAACGCCAATCAAACATTCTTTTCACGATATATTTCGACAGTTGTTCTGTCATCATCAGGTGGAATATAATAACTAATTAAATTAACGATTTTAAACAAATTTATTAATTATATATAAACAATTATTTAATTTTATAAAAACATTTAATTATTTTTAAAAAATTTTACTTAAATTAATATATTATTTTTTTAAAATTAAGCATTCAAAATTTAATTTAATAATTTAAAAATTTTTTTTTATTATTTAATTTAATACAACAATCAATACATTCATTATTAAAAAAAACATTTAAAACACAAATATTTACTGCATTCTGCACATTAATTGTCGGATTCAATGATTTTATCAACGCCTCACAAATCACATGTTCCCAATAATTATCGAAATTTTTTAATAAAATTTTAAAATCAGACATAACTATTTTAATCTTACAGCCCTTATTGTGCTCACCAATATGGGTCAAAGCCTTCGGCCTACAATGTTCTCGAGCTCGAATACAGAGATTACGGGAATTCTCTCCAATGTATGTGGCATTACACCCATTACATGTAAACTGATAAACGAGATCGGAACACAATTCGACCGGAGTTTTTCATTTATTAATAAACAAATTGCGTACTTTCCATGAAGTTGACACTATCCTATAGTTTAAATTCCCTAACTGCTTTCTTATCTTCACTTTATAATGCTTAAAACCTTCTGAGTACGGCAATACTAACACAAATTTAGGCTCATCATCCTTGCTCACACTATTTAATTTATTTGACTCATCAGACTCACACACCTCAACACAATCACACCCAGATTTGTATTAAATACGTTATTCGCAACAAAGTCTTAAATAATCACTTTATTTTTTTAAATAATAAATGCTGCTACGAAGAAATCATCACTTTATACTAATAATAATTGTATTTAGTAGAATTTTTTTTGGATATCACTAAGTAAAGAAACCGATCTTTTTTGATATTCACGAATTTTCGGCACTCCAATTAGAATAGGCTGTTCCAAAAACTCGTGAATATCAAGAAACATATTTCTACTGATTCATAGTCCTAAAAATGTTTCTAATAAATACAATTGAAAAGAAATTAGAGGTGAAAATTGAAAAACGTTCTTATAATTAAATAACTTTAAATAATTTTTAAATTGGATTTTTTAAGTTGAAATTTTTAAATTAAAAATTAAAATAGCTTTTTAAAAAAGAAGTTTTATCAATGAAAAATTAAAAATAAATATGTTTTAAATATTGAAATATTTTGATAAATGGTTTTGAAAATGTTTTATTCAACGCGGAAAATTTGTTTTGAAATTATACAATATTTCATTAAATAAATATTTAGAATTATGTCTTTAACTTTTGAACCGGATTTAAAAAAAGCAATTTAGAAGATGTGTTAGCAGCTTCTAATATGGCGACCACGTCTATGGATTTCTTCATAAAGAAGCTATTCCCAAATTATTGTCATATAGGAGATGATGTTGAAACTTTCATTAAAGAATGCGATAGATATTTTAAAATGGTACAAATGCCTACTACTAGACAAGAAGTGATGATCGAATTACTGATCGACAAACAGATCAGAGAGATATATACAGGAGTTGACCAAAATATCAAATGTAATAAGGAAAGATTGCCAAAGGTGTAGCTTGGGAGGTCATAAAGAGGCACATTGTTACACATATTTGGATAGAATGAGATATCGGAGAATCAATAAAAATTTGGAGGACAACAAGAACGATACGAAGCAGGGAATGGTTATCAAGGAACGAGAAAGAAAACAAGACAAGCAGACAAGAGATACGTAGCATTCATGGAAGAACCAAGTGATGAAAGAATAGAATATAAATACAGAGAATACCCAAATATCAAAGCCCCGATAGAAGAAGAGATAGTCGGGGCAGTGTGTTAAACAGTAATGCTGACTCCCAAATTATTAATTATTATAATAAAAGTAAAATATCACGTATTATAGAAAAAGATGTGAAAGATACAGAGGTAACGGAAGAGGAAAATAATGTAATAAGGAAAGTGAACAGATTCACAAAAAAGGATTTTGCAGAAAGAGAAAGAGAAAATATACAAATACTCACCTTAAATGAATGGAAAAATGATATTATTAGTTATGATAAAATGCAAGGCCGACCAAGTGTAGGAATGCCTACTATTCTCATCAATTATATAAAGCCAGAAAATTGCAAAGTAAAAATATAATGTAAAATTATCATTAATAATTAATATTAAAGAGAAATAATATGATAATATATTTAGAATAAAGATCAATTCAGGAAATGATTGAAAATGAAGTAAAGGTCAAACAGATAAAAAACTATATCTATGACAATGGTCATTCAGAAAAAGGAAATCATGGGAAATAAAGTTTTCTATCATGTAAATGTGCATTTTACAAATATCATTGTGCAATCAGTTTGATATCAAGTTATTTTTATATGTGTGTATTGCTATATGTTGGAGGGTTATCGGAATTATCATATCCCGTATTCATGACCCCTCCTTGGGCAATTGCCATGGGCTTTTCATTTCTATTCATATTTTCACCGACGTTAGCATTTGATGAACGAGTTGGATAATTCCTTCTACCCAATGTCTGCTGTCCAGATAGTTGACTAGCTCTTCGAATTGAAACATGACTCCCAAGATTTACATTCAATGTTGACATCATTCCCATGGGGCGGACCACAGTTGGATCATTTCCAGCCTGTATAGATTAATAATAATAATGATAATAATAATAATAATAATAATAATAATAATAATAATAATAATAATAATAATAATAATAATAATAATTATTATTATTATAAGAAAGCGTCACTCAAACATTCGTTTCTAGATATATTTTGACAGTTTTTCTGCGATCATCTGGTAGGATATAATAATTATAGAAATTAAGGATTTTAAACAAATTTATTAATTGTATTAATTATATAATTATGCAATCTTAAGAAGAAGAAGAAGAAGAAGAAGAAGAAAAATCTATAATATAGATGAAAAAATTAAAAGCAACAGCCGATCGAGGCTAAATGGCATTCGATTGGAAAGCTGCAGGTCAGTTGCAACATCGTCTTGATCTGCAAAGAAACAATGCCAAACTTCTCATTAAAATTTGTTTATGATTTCTTTCCAATAATAATTATTCTTTGCTGTTTTTTAAAGTTTTTTTGTATATTTTTTATTTGTATAATTTTTATAGGGTTATTATTATGTTCATATTGTTAATAAAGAGACTGCGTATTTTTATCATATAGCTTTCATATTTAAATACGTTTATTTTATGCGACCCATAGAAAATCTTTAAATTTGTAAAATGCTTGTTCATCCCTTATCTGGATCATAGGTCCAACATATCCTGAAAATGACTTTATATCATCTCTGGGTACTCTTGCTATTAATTATATCTATTATATCTATTCAAAAAACTAACACTTACAAAAAAAATGAGAGCTAGATACTCAAAAGATATTAATGGCGGCTTATTTGTTAAATGGTTGTTGAAATTGGCCAATGGAAAAATATAATAAGAACAATTTGGATTAATTATTATGTGTATATAATTGATAATTTTTATTTTTTTGACTTCCGGGCAGTGGCGTAACAACGACTTGGTATTGGGGCAGTTGCCAAGGGCGCTGATAAATCTCTAATTTTTAAAGTTTTATTTAAATAGATATTTCACTTTTATCCTCGATAACAAAAATTCTAATAATTAATTTTATTTAAATATATTTCATTTAAACAATTATAATATTTTTTTAATATGTTTGTTGCCTTTGTGTTGCTTCTTATCATACAAATGTCAATATGATTTTATTAACAGCACTGCAGTCAACCGGAACCGGAAAGGAAAAAAATCAACAAAACTGTACAGTCTGCACTTGTTGTAAAGTTGTCGTGTTTCGCAAGCGATTTAAGAATTAATTGAATGTTATTAATACTTTAGATTTTAGATTTTTAGTAACTGAAATCAATTAATCAATTTTTAATAAGAATAAACAAGTAATTAATTAAATTCATTATCCCAAAAATAAATATAATTTCCTTAAAAGTTAGACACGGATGACCCATAAATTATAATACATGATACTTCAAGTATTGCTGTAGTCTGTATTAACGCAAAAAAATATCCAATTTTATTCGCCAATTTATTTAGTATTATTTAGTAAATAATAAACTGGAAATTAGTATTGTTCCTGTCTTTTGCATTTTTGATATCCACGTTGTATGACTGTCACTGTCAGACTACGTAAGTTTTATCATAAATAAAATAAGATAAATTCAATTATTTTTATCTAACAATTGAAAAAGTTGCAAAGCTGAAATTTGTCAATTTGTCAAGGCGCCAAAAATAAATTAGCCAAGGGCGTTGGAAATCCACTTACGCCTTTGCTTGCGGTTATTTTAATTAGTAAAATATAATTGATTTTAATTTGACTATGTTTATCTGGTGTTCTAATTAATATTTAATATAAATTTTCATTAAAGCTTGAAAATAAGTCAATTAATTGTTCATGATGTTTCAGATTAAACTTTTAACTGAAATTAAAAAGGGCTATCTTATAGTCGAAAATTTTTACATTTATATTAATATATATATTCTCAGCAAAAGGCTTAAATTATCATTTAATTGTTTTAAACTTTTAATAATAAAAAGAAGTTAACAAAATTAATTTCAAGGTCACACTGATAGATGAAAATCTATTTATCAAGATTACAGAAAATAAAATACAAAATATGTTAGTGATAACATGTAAATAAAGTTTGAGAATGAAAAATAAATATGTATAGGCCTATACTAAATTGAACTTTTATAGTGACAAAATAGAAAAGTGACAAAGTCACTGAATATAATTTTTAACCATTTATTATTGATTAATTGTCGATGCTAGCGTCTGTGTGCGCTTTTGCTTTGTTGATTTGGAATGTGTGCGCACACAGACGCGGAAAAGTGAGAAGATTATATTTTGTTGAATGTTCTCGCGTCTGTGTACAGAATTGTGGTAATATGGATGTGCGCACACAGACGCGAGCAAGAGGTATGTCGCAATTTTTATTAATTAGTTTTTTTGTAATTTTTGGATTTATAGAGTTCGAGGAAGCTTTTGTTTGAACTGGTGATTTGTGTGGGTATTTTGAATTGGCGGATTTGGATTTAAAGAACTGATTTAATTTTGATTTGAATTTTGGCTTTAGTGAAATATGGAAAATAATGAATGTATGATATGTCGTATGTCAATGAACAATATGGCGAAGAGATGTCTTTTCAGCAGTGGAACTTGTCCACGTGATCGTGGCTCAGCAAGATCGTTGCAAATTATTAATGGAAGTTTTTCAAAACGATCGGAAATCAACGATTTAATTTCTGTAAATCATGAAATGACAGAAGAGGAACTCCAAGAGATGTTTATGAAATTACCCCAAAGCGATCAAAAGATAAACTGGCTAACTTATGGATATTATATTCTATTCAATCGAGCTCTTAAAAAGATCAACACAACTCCAATGTTTATTAGCCGAAGTGTTGAACAATTATCCAATGTTTCTAATTCAATCATGGCTCAATCTCAAGTTATTGGAAACGATAAATGGTTTTGTACAAATAAAGCGTGTGATATTAATTACAATGAAATTCTTCTGATGTGTTACAATTATTTTCAAAGAAATATTCATTAAAAATTTCTAATTTCACAATTTTAGTCGTGGATTTGAAAAATTTATTTTGTTTTATTTATTTGTAA
Organism: Schmidtea polychroa; assembly: GCA_959609185.1. Taxonomy (NCBI): domain Eukaryota; kingdom Metazoa; phylum Platyhelminthes; order Tricladida; family Dugesiidae; genus Schmidtea; species Schmidtea polychroa. The sequence continues at coordinate 246,023 of CAUHTR010007605.1, read as the reverse complement.
TGGTTTGTTATAGTTACATTTAATTAATGATACACCATTTTCAAATTGAATCTTATATTTACCTAACAATTTTTTTTGGTCAAATAAAAAACACACTAAAGCACAATTAAACTAAAATTCTGTACTCATTTGTGATTTTAAAGAATGTGGAGAGAACCAGATTTGTTTTCCATTTGTCCCGTGGTTCTGACTACATGTAACTAAAATAGATATGCGCAGTGCACACATTTGTCTGCTTATAACAGATTGAATATGTAAATGGTGTAATAACGATATCTAGAGCAAATTTAGGATTATATTTTAAAAAATAGCCTAAATAAAACCAAAAATGTCAAAATGTATATTTTTCCAATTTTCTTGTATTATAAAATCTTTTGAAATAAATTTTCAAAAATTAATTAAAAAAACTAAAAATTTGACGAAAATCTTATTCAATGACTTTTTAGTTAATTAAGGCAATAAATTTTATAAAATCTTCATCGGTTATAATTTTCATTATTATATTCCCATGTTTTCATTTTAATATTCCCATGTTTTCATTCTTATATTCCCATGAAATTGATATTATTTAAATTCATGACAAAATATATTTAATCATGTGAATATACAAATAATAGGTTATTCTTTCTTAATTAAATAAATAAATCGTTGAAACAGAATTATTAAATAAAAATCTTAAAAACTTAATTAATTTTATAAATGGAGAGGAAAACAACAAAAACCGTAACTCGAGAAGTATTTGATTTGGTTTGCACTTTATATGCAACAAATCAACATAGTATAGCTGAGATCAGCAGAATAGTAAGTCTAGAGAGAAAGACTGTCGGGAAAATAATAAGACAGCACGAAAATAATGAACCTTTTGATCCTGCTGCAGAGAAAAGGTCCAACACAATCTTCACCAGAAACAACAATTTCTCAGAAGTAGAACAGACCATTTTCAACTCTTTTGCGATCGAAAATTCGCATGTTCAAAACGAGGTCAAAAATATAATTTAAGAAAGACATAATGTGACTCTAAGCTTGCCTACAATCAGTCGAAAAATCAGAAAAATAGGATTGAGTAGAAAGAGGTTGACATTGGTACCAATAGAGAGAAATATTGAGAGAAATATTGATGCTGGAACAATTTATGCATCTGAAATATCCAGAATAAACATTGAAAATATAATTTTTTTGGATGAAACTGGATTTAATCAACATTCCCGCAGATATTATGGTTATTCTGCTGAAAATGTTAAAGCATATGTGCAAGTGCGGGTCAATAAAGGCACTAATATAAGTTTAATGTGTGCTATTGGGTATGAAGGTGTGATAGCATATGAATATAAAACTGGTGCATATAACTCAGAAAGTTTTATAAACTATATTACTGAGAAGCTTTTGCCATATATTAGAAGGTATCCTCATAAAATTTTGGTTATGGACAATGCGAGAATTCACAAATCTTCTACCGTATTGCGAACTTTTTCGGATTTGCAAATACCAATAAAATATCTTGTGCCTTATTCACCAGAACCGTACCCAATAGAAGAATTTTTTTCTATGATTAAATCACGTTTTCATGATTTACGATTAAATAACACAGAAAGAACAATCGAAATGTGTTAATATAATCTATTAACAGCAGGAACGGATTATTCTAATCATTGCGAGGGTTTTATCTGAATATGCGTAGGTGGCTAGATAAAGCTTTAAAAGAGAAATGTTTATATAAATAAATATTTATACGCTTTATTTTTGTTTATAAATTGTTTTGATAGTTTTTTATTTATATAAATATTTAAATATATGTTAACATTTATTTATTTTTATGGGAATATAATAATGAAAACATGGGAATATAAGAATGAAAACATGTGTATTTGAAACGATCATCTTTGATCATATTATTATATTTGAGTTTATGCTTCATAAAATCAGGAAAGAAAACTCCACATCAAAGATTTTACTGAAAGAAATGATATCATTACATTACTTACTGCTGCTGCCCACTCAGTGCCCCAAATCTTAGCGACGATTTTCTCGCCAATGAAAATAATCCCAGCAATTCCAATACCAACGGCTAAAAATGCAAAGGCACCACCAAGGGTATCCAAGCCGAGTCCTTAATATTTATAAAGATAACAATACTGAATTGTGGAATTATATTAAACTTAAATACCGGCGCTAGAATCAATTGTGGGACATACAGCTTTGTCACTGTTCCACCATTTGACTTTCAATTGTTCGAGTATTCGGTCTCGCTGCAGTATGAGTATCCTGAAATGGCAAATAATTTGATAAATTTATTAACTAATTGCTATTTTTATTCTTTTATGTTTATGAACTTTGACAAGAAGAATCAAGGATATTATATACACTTTCGGAAATTAAAGAAATCCGCGTGATGAAGGACCATTGGACAGATAGCCACGGCCAACATTCTGGGAACCCCTTACATAGCCCACACTAACCCCAGCAATTAGTTCATTATTTCACGAAATTATAACGACAGTTAAACTTCACGGAACTCTTTCTAAATGATATCTATATTATGGAATTGATAATATATCCTGAAAGCAAGTGAGGATTCGAATACTTTTTGCAAAGGTTTAGAGACGAGGTATATTTTGTGATTTTTATCTAAATGATGTACAACAAAGTAACCTTAAATTCAATTCATTGAGAAGTGGAGAATTGTTCTGTAGGACGATTCCATACGGACGTTGACTAAAAGGTTCCCCAACTGCAGTAAGAGCGCAGTCCCGGTTTGTGTAGTACTTGATAATTGGAGTTTCTAGGAATAGTGCCCAATCATTCTGAAAAAAAATGTATGTATACCAAAATTAATATATTTTTAATCTACAATCAAAATCAGTTTCCCTGCGTTACAAATAATTATAGACCTTCAAAGTTTCTGAAAACATGGCTTTTGATCTAGTGGTCTATCTAGAAGACCTCTATTTAAAGCTTTTTTTACTCTCTCTATATTAACTTGACTATATTGTTCTATATTTGTATGTGCCGCTCAAATTTTGTGAGACCAAATCAACCTACTTTCCGTGATCGGATTGAGCTGAAATTTGGCAGGTAGATTCGTAATTGATTCGTAATTGCATTCTTCCAAAACTTCAGACCGATCCGACCACGGAAAGTGGGTAAATTCAAAACATATTGATGTCAAATCCAATGTTATTTCCTTATTTCAATATAAATTCTTATCTATTCATTAACTTCAGATTAAAGAAATGCCCTATTTTCAGCTGCTTCAGAATTACCTCTGTTGAGTTCAACGAGAGATGCACAAAATTGAGTTAAAAATCAATAAAAACATCAAATTGACAATAATAATTTAAAATACAAAATTAGTAATCAAAAAAAAACAAAATATTAAAAAATGAGTATTTTCGGGGGAAACTGGTATGGGCGGATGCCGAACAATGAGACATACAATAAACATAAAGTTAATGGGGATCCCTAGAAGGAAATAATTACAAAAAACTAAAATTAATTAAAAAAAAATTATCTAATAGAAAACCCGAGCCAGTGGCAAACCCGAGCTAGTTGCAAACCCGAGCAGTGTGAGAGGATCCGAGTTGTTAATCAAATTACGTAGAGGCAATCGAATTAGCCGATGAGCAATTAAATTGGGTTCGACATCAAAAAATGAATAAATTGCCCAAACCAATTAGGTCGGCTTGAGGAAGCTCGGGGGAAAGTAATAAAAATAATTTGATAAGGAGATAATTAAATTACGAGACGGGTAATAAAACAACCGTCAAGTAAACAGAATTGCCAGTTGGCCGAAAAAAGAAAAGTGATATTACAGTGAAAGTGAGCAAAAGAGAATTTAACTTAGTGCTAACCATATCGTTTTAAATCTAGCGTACTAGAAAGGGACATCTCCCGTTCGAAGATTTATCCTTGCTCAAGATTCTGGTTGGAAATGAAAAGTTTGCAGAGTAAAACGAGTTATTTAAAGTTATGTAAACGGAGATTGTTTCATTAAAGTGTGTAATAAAAGTAAAGTGTTATTGTGATAATTTCAAATAAATATTATAGAGTTGGATTGTTCGATTTGCTTAATAAATGGACACCAAGAAGTCATAATAACCAACATATTTGGTTAGCTTGACGTTATCAAAGATCGGTGAGAATTTATTCAGATTGTGAGGTGTTAGATCAAAATATTGAGTACTACCTATGTGATAAAAGTCGGCGAGACATTGTGAAATTGGGAAAAATATTGTAAATTTGTAAAGCAAAAAATATTGAAGTGGAAAATTTTATTTAAAGTGTGAATATTATTGAAGAATTATGAAAGTGGTGATTTTATTATTGAAGCGACGTGAAAATAAAATTGTAGAAATTGATTATTGAAAAATCAAAATTAAAACGAAATGTAAATTTTGTAATTGTAATACTTTATATTTTAGACCAGTAAAACCTAAGTTGACCCGATTATTTTAGAAATTGAGAAGACAAAAACAATTAGAGAATTGTGATAATTTCGAATAAATATTATTGTGTTGGATTGTTCGATTTGCTTAATAAAAGGACACCAAGGAGTCAGGCAATTATAAAGACTTGCACAAAATACCCAACACTTCTAATAATCGACCAATCCTCCCATTGGCTGCTGCGAAAAAAAAATAAATGGCAAGCTTAGTTAGGGGAAGAATGAGCAAAGTTATCTGAGACAGCTCAAAGGCACCCTTATCACTGAACAATCTCAAGAATTTATAGACAAAATCTAATTGAGTAATTTGCAATAGATTGGTTCATTTGACTTGTGTATCTTGTACTTATTCTTTGTTTTTGGTTTAAAGGAAACTTTAGTCTAGATCGTTATTTAATTGCAAGAATAAAAATCTGTGATTCCTTAGATAATATATGTCTCACTAAATTTTCTTGATGATAAAGTGATAATGATGAATTAGATCGTGATACCTTCTACGTAAAGCTCGTGGACTTAAATACGAGTGAAGGTACTAGCAGCCCTATAAATGTGACTCATCTTTTGCTGACGGACACCCGCTAATGCACAGTACCAACATCGCTTGCGGTGGGTGATAAGTGGTAGTAAAACCTTATGCGATTGATATTTCTTGCTTAGAATATTGAATGAGTCTTGCAATAGCCTTGCAAGAGTTATCAGATTTATTATTAAAATTTAAATAACCTCAATTATCATTTTGATACTTTCGGAAATGTTTGCAGTGAATCCCCAAGCACTCATTCGATTGTACATATTTGTATATCTTTCTTCTATTGGATACTTCCATGTGGACATTAGTGCAGCTTCTTTAGGTTTATCGAGATTATTTATACCCTTTTCCGTCCAGAAAGTAAATATATCTGCTTCAGCTCTCATCATTCTGTAGAAATACTATATATTAATTACAAAACTGATAGTAGTATTTATTATTATAAGTATACGTCGTGAATTGAGGTGTTGCTCTGAGTAGTGTATAACATAGATTGCTGGGCAGCTAGTTCTTGTAATGATCCTGGCCTACTTGCTAATTTTGCAACAGTCAATTGAGCGGATAAGTTGGCAGTGTACATGGCCATCATAAGGTACGCAAACAACCATAGTCCAACTACAATCACACGACATGAGATTGAACGAGGGTCAAAACTCTCTCCTGTTAAATAAAGATTGGGTTAAGGACTTCTTTTGATTATTAATGTTACCTGCTTGAGTATAAGCTCCAAGAACAAACCACATCGATTCTTTAATTGTAAATATCTTACCGTCGGCTTCTCCTTCTCGGATCTCATTGTTTTTTAGTCTATTTTGGAAACTGAACGGGCTGACTCTTAAAGAGTGAATATATCTTTATTAAAATTTATGCAAAATATTTAGGATACTAGGATATGTGAGTCGGAACTAGGGCTACTGAACATAAATAATATGTCGGTCTTAGAAGTTAAAGAAATCTTCATCCTCAAAAGTTACAAAATCATCTCAGTTTTCAAGTTTTTATTATATTCTTTCTCCTTATATATAATATCTTTATAAATAATATTTGGTTTATAAACCATTTTGGCAAGAATACAAATACAATTTGACCCCCCCCCGTGTGTCTTTATCCAAAACAACAAGACCCGACCCGATAAATTTTTTAAATGTTATTTACCCAACAGTTTGATCCTAATAGTGAGTAATCCTAAAGAAGACCACCTCAAACCATTCTTAATAATTAACCACTTGTGAATATTGTCGGTAATAATGAACATATGTTGCTAATACTTTCTACAACTCTTTTCTTAAATTTTCTCTTCTACCAAAATTTGTAAATTTAGTCAAGTTAATTTTTCTTTATATATGATGCGGTCATCATTAATCATTTCCCTCTGAAATGCTATATCTGTAATTCTACGCAATCTGACAATTTGTATTTCTGAATTAAATATAATTAGTTTGATTGGCGAGGTGCTGCTTGATATTACGCATGTCAGACTCGATGATTTTGTTTTCCTACTAAAATGATTAATATGATCAGCAATATTTTAATTTATTAATTAATTAATTTGTAATTTTGCAATTACATGTCCTGATGACTTCCCATTGATTTATAGTTATTATATTTGTCTTTAACTGTCGTTTGCTTTTTGAATTTTATTTATTTTATTATCAAAGTTTTAAGTGATTTGAACTCGAATTGCTTTATATTTAAATTTTATTTAATAAATTACTTAATAAATTTTATTAATATAGGCCCAACATGAGTATATGCTTTTATTTTCAGTTACTGAAAGTTCCAAAAGTGGTTATTACTGATTTAGAGAAAGTTCTTGTCTAAACCTTTTCTGGGAAGTTAAACGAAAACCTTTCAACAAAATCCTTCTTATGACTCAAACAAAATAGCGCAGAGATTCTCCAATTATCAGATACAATATCATCACATCTTTGCTCAATTATTTCGATCCTTGACGGACAACGAACAGCAAATAACGTAAAACACCACGACAAAATTTGGGTAGAGCCAAACCTCCACAACTTACTCGAGTCTATTCTAATGAGGATTTGACACATCTGATGTTGAAATTAATTTAGTAACATTTCTCTTCAAAAACATCAATTATTATATGCTTTTCTTTAAGATACTTTCAAACACATTACAATATTTGGTGTACGTTAATAATAGCGATCACAAAATAGTAAGTGGTTAAAAATAGTGACCATCAAAACAGCGATTTATTATATATTTATTATATCTACTTTGAAACTATTAATATTAATAATACTTTAAAAATAATAATATCTTTGAAAATACTAATAATAATAATAATAATAATAATAATAATAATAATAATAATAATAATAATAATAATAATAATAATAATAATAATAATAATAATAATAATAATAATAATAATAATAATAATAATAATAATAATAATAATAATAATAATAATAATAATAATAATAATAATAATAATAATAATAATAATAATAATATAAAGTGATGATTTCTTGGTAGCAGCATTTATTATTTAAAACGATAAAGTGATAATTTAAGCCTTTTGCTGCGAGGATTTGACTATTTCTTTTATTATGCACCAAAGATCAGCGCTTTCATACTTACAGAAAGTAAATGTCCTAAAAAACGAGAAACAAAAGATAGCTAATCGATGCACTGAAGGAAACGAGAACTTTAAACAGCAATCAAATTTCAATAAAATCATACACAGAAATGGATATCAAGGTGAAGATATAGAAAGAATTAATTCTACCCAAAAAGATCTAGGAAATTAACACAAAAGAAGAAGAAATATTTTTATCTTAATATCACATTCAAGATTTTGAAAGAACTTAAAAGCACCGGTCTTCCAATTCGGATAGCACATAAAGCTTGGACATTGAGAAAAGCTCTGTCAAACAACACAAATAAGGAAAGCAATTGCACATTGAAAAACTACCAGACACCGAAAGATATGTGCTTTAGAAAAAACATTGTCTATCACGTGCAATGTATGCAAGGAAATATACATTGGAAGTACACTCAGGACCTTGCACCAGAGAGTTAAAGAACATCTAGATCCTGGTGGGAAATCGTCGGTAAACAAACATCCCAACAATGTCAACCAAAAAAAGAAAGAAAAAATATTTCAATCGAAATCGTAGCCAATAGAAACATTCCAAAAAAATGTCAGATTCAAAGAAGCAATTCTCATTATAAATAGACAGCCAACAACCAACACTAAAAAAGAAATCAATAAAATCATCAATTTGATCTGTTGTCATTGACCTTGAGAATAACTGATAATATATAAAAAATATTAAAAAATTAATAAAAAGTAATAATTAAAATAATATAGAAATTTTAGGAAATATGCTTTCAAATGATAGGAATTAAAAATCAAAATTGACACATTTATAAAAATATTTAAATCGCGTAAATTAATAGTTATTGGAAGCTTTATTTTATAAATATTTTATAATATTTTATAATATATTTTATTAATGTAGGCTTCTAAGGCCTAATTATAGAAGCTTTAAAAATTTAAAAATTTTGGTTGGTGTTTCATTTTGAATTTTATATTTTAAAGAATATTTAATTATAACTTTAATTTTAAATAAAATTTTTTAAAACATTCAGAAAAAGAAAGTAGATCATTATATTATATTTTAACCAATGAGAAGTAAGAAAAAGAAAATAAAAGAGAGATCGAGATGTATTTGCGGGAAGAAGATTGCTAAATTCCAGGAGATTGGCATGGACTATCATTAAAACCATTATTCGCATCAAAAAGCTTAAAGTATCACTTTATTGTTTTAAATAATAATAATAATAATAATAATAATAATAATAATAATAATAATAATAATAATAATAATAATAATAATAATAATAATAATAATAATTATTATTATTATTATTATTATTATTGTTATTATTATTATTATTATTATTATTATTATTATTATTATTATTATTATTATTATTATTATTATTATTATTATTATTATTGTATATATATATGCTTATATATTGTATATATAAGCAATATTGTATTGAATTTCCATAATAAACAATAAGAGAAACAAAGTAATTTATTTCTCGTATTTCTAATTTTAAATATTCCTTTATATACAGAAAATAAAGATCTCATAATAAAGAAAGAGAGTGGGATCATATTATTGTTCTTGTAAAGACAAAAAATGACTTTCAAGAACAATGCTTATATTGTTCTAAGTCATTTTGGGCGGCAGTAAGCGTATCGGAGCGCAAATGGATATTGAAGCAATAACTGGTGTAGCAAAATGTCTAAAGGTGTGTAAAATGTGTAAAGATGCTGCTAAACAATCAGAAAAGCGAGTGAGGGAACAAAAACGAAATCATTATCATCCGGGAAGCAACTGAAGCTATCCGACATGCAGCACCGGCGCTAGAGTTTCAGATGATGTGTGAAAATTGCATATTACCGCCTCCGCATTCCATAATAAGAGTAAAAAAACGATAAATGCATACAAAACAAAAATATTTTTCACAGATGGAACAATATTGTTCAAATTGGACTAGTTATTAAACAATAGAATGGAAATTGTTATGAAAATTTTGCCGCCTTTTGTATTTTTCCGCCGTGGCGCCTGCGTGAAAATCACGCATCGTACCCGCCTCACGCCGAGCCTGCCGACATGTTTGAAAAATTCAATAAAACAGAGCAGATGAATCTATTGCAAGAATGACCTATAGCACTGGTGTTAGTTTTAAAGTCGTTAACAACCAACATTTCACAGAGATGCACACTAAAATCGGAAAGTATGGACCAAAATATAAGTGCCCATCTCATCATCCTATACGAACAACATTGCCTGACAAAGAATACAAAGAAGGGAAAAAGCGGGTTCAAGATTCTATTTATAGTGACTTGAATGTCAAAATGGGTACAATTGTGAGTGACGGCCGGTCTATCGAGAAAATGGTGTATATTCATTTAAACACACGCATAATGGACAAAGTTGAGGAAGTGGATTACGTCACAGGGAGCGTGGAATGGAGTGAGGAGAATTAAATTGGCATGGAAGAACAAGATTTTTAAAATTCTTAAGATTATTAAAATGTGCATCCAACTTGATAAATTATTTTTATTGCGCTTAAAACAAAGATGTTTTTCTATTTTTAAATATTTTTAGGAATGAAATGATAAAAAGTTTGATATTTCTTTATTTTATAATATACTAGCTGTTGTATCCGGCTTCTCCCAAGTTTACATTTATTATAATAATGCATTTAAATTAATTTTTTGTTTAATGATGTTATTACGTTCCAGTATTGATTTTATAACAGCTTCAATTCCATGTTTAATTCACAATAAGAAAAGCTTTCAAATAAATTTCAATTTGTAAAAATCGAAAACGCACTCCAATTTAAATCGAAAAATAACTGGCAATATTTTTCCAATTGCATACTGGTTCACTAATCAAATAAAATTCAAATTCCCCATGTTTGAATTCTGCTTTGAAATTTTTTGACTAAATTATATTACTTTCAACTGCAAGTAGCAAGCATATAATAAATTATTATTTATATGGTAAATTGCTGACCGGGCAGATAAACAAACCGACTTAAGGTACCCTATGGGTGGTCACCTGGGGTTGAAACTTAACCTATAACCTGTCCCGAATTAAATGAGGGTCATGTGCAATATTTCAGCGCCCTAGGTTCAACGGTGGTGAATTCTATGGGCAACAAAAAAACAAACTTTCATCTTTATATATTAGATCCCAATATTTTTGTACAATAAGTCTATTGGAGGCCAAATGTTTATTAAAAGTATATAAAATTAATTTATTTGAATATATCGAATAAATCGACCTTACGGTGTTTATTAATCCAAAATAAAAATTCGTACGCGTATTGTACGTTTTTTCGCATAAAGATTTTCGTACGTACGGTCGAACTTAGGTTACAATAAAGTCAAGAAAAATCGCCCCATTTATTTGTATTATTCTCGTCTGCGTGCACTTTTCCTTGTGATTCCATTCTTTTTTGGAAATTAATAATTTTGTTAATATGCCAAGGGTTTTGTTTGTTTTACTACATCAAGTAGTTTAATGACTTTATTTAGAATTAAGAAAAATAAATGATATTAGAATTTTTACATATTAACATGCCATTAAATACGGCCACCACACTCATATAAAGAATTGTACCTGTCTACGAAACATATTAAAAATCCTGTTCCTATTATTGTCGCTATTACTGTTGCCCACACCTCCCATGTAAATGCTTTCAAAAAGAATGCCTGATCTCCTTTTGTACTAGTTGTAATTTTTTTCATTAATATTTGAATGGCAGCATAATCGTAGTAAGGAATACTGAAATCTACAACTCTTTCTCTTTCTGAAGTTATGGTAATCGCTCCAACTGCCATATCGTAGTTCTTATTGGCGAGTTCTCCTATCAACCCTGTAAAGGTCCCATTGTCTGTCACAGATCCATATTGTCCATCCAGTTGTTCATAGAACGTGTAATTAAAATTCATATATTCCGCCAACTTTGCAACAATATCAATGCTATAGCCTTCAAAAGTATTGTTCGTTGTTTTAATTACAAATGGAGGCTCCTTAATAAAAAAGAATGAGAATAAAGTTTTGAGATATGTTAAATTATTTCATAACTGGAATGACCAAAATTCTTAATTGTTTTTGAGTAAGGATGTTCAATGAGAAATTGTAGATTCCTATTCCATCTTTCCTCGTCCACATAATTCTGTCCACCGTCACTGGGCTTGTACCAAGAGTGACTTCGGATACCATTATCTTTGAAACTTGATTTTGAATTGTTTTATTAAAGTTAAGTTCTCCAAGAATTCCAGGACTTGAAATCTAAATATATTTTCGTTTAATAAATTATATTATTATTGCCGTTTTAGGTTAGCATGTTCAAGATCAAATATGTAATTGTTACGTTTTTTATTAACTCCATCACCAGATTGTATCTGACCATATTCATAGACCTTGAGCTATTCCAACAACTGAAATAGGATGAGGAAGGTCCCCATAAGTTTTGTAATTTCGCTTTAGAAATGGCCTCTCCAAGGACTTGGCCAGTTTGGTACGCATATACCATATCAATCTAGAGTACGTTATAATAACGAGTTATAAATATTTATATTAATAATATATTAACTGCTCTATATGTGGATGACACCGAACTATTGATGGCCTTGATTTTGTTAAAAAGTGTCATATTTTCAATCTTTTTATGAAAGAGAAAAAAACTTCCAGTTTTGCACATGTTGCAGGAAAACATTTCAAGATCCTTGCTGACCACAAACCAGTGATATACCCCATTGAGCGTGTTTGACAGAATTGCCTAGGTTGGAAAATACTTAACATATTTATTATATGAAAAGGTTAGGATGCTAAATGATGAGTGAATTTTATATATTCAGGTATAATAATGTTGATAATAAATTAAAATGCCTTTCGTACAGTGCATGAATGTAAGATATTATTCTTTCGCATTGCAGTAAGCTTTAAAAGTGTTTGGACTGTCGGTGAAAATTGAAATTTAACAATTATTGATCTGACTCCAAAGCGTGCTTTAGTTGATAACAATAACGTATTCTAGTGGATACAGAATTTTATTGATCAGAACAATCGATTATCAATTTACAATGTGATTAATGCAGTCCTTCGGGTGGAAATATTTGTCTGAAATACAACTTGGAATTCACAACTCTTTCACTATTGCTTCTGGGTTCGGCAATGAATAGAGCCGATTTAGTTGCTTTCCTGAAATCACTTGATACTGACAATTAATAACTTTATTAAATTGTTTTAAATTGCTTTCTGAACTGACAATTTTTTCTTAAAATTAATAATAACGCACAAATAAATGAGTTAATAAGTCACATCAGAATTCTTAAGGATCGAATTCTAGTATCATCTCTCCATAGTTCATCATCACTTTTTGTTCTGTATATGTACCATATATGCATCCTTCCTTACTATATAATATTTAAATTTCAAAATGTCTAGTATTCGCCCATCTTCTAACATGTTGCCTGAAACAGTTCCAAGCAATTTGCACGATATTGGAGAATATAGGAATAAAGCATTGAATTCAGACGAAAAATCGAAAGCATTGGAAAAGTTCAGGAAACCAAACGCAAATTTTAAATTTTCTGCAAATGAGAAAAGTAAAAGAATTCTTAAGTTTCTTATTTTGTTTAGCTCCCCCCCCACAATATAACATGATATATATGTACTGTACAACCTCTAATAATCTTCCATTAATTCCCCAATACTTTTTATAAAAAAATGAAACTGTTGGGTTATTGAGTTTGTGATAAAATTAAATGTTTAATCTGACTCCAAGCGTGTTTTTGACTGACCCACAAATAACACTTGACAACAGAAATCTTTATTGATAATCACAAATAACTTTCACTTTACACTGACAATAAATTCAACACTCTGCTTGGTAACTATACAATGCTTATTACAACACTCAGTGAGGAATAGCACTTGTGTATAACACCGGATTGAAAGATCACTAATTACTGATTGGTTTGTCAACTGGGACTTCGAGCTGGTTGTTTTCTTTGACCTTCAGAACTTTATTCAAATACTCAAGTAACTTCTTTTCGTTTAATTTTTCAACTAACTCTTTTCTTCAAATCTTCTCCAATAATTATTCTTCACAATTATTTTCTTTACAATTATTTTCCACAAATCGTTTCTCCAACAACGTTTCGTCTGACGTTGTCTAATTTTGTTTCTAATTTTGTTCCTACTTTTCCTAATTTGTTCTGATTTCTCGGTCAACTATTTCGCTTTATAAAGTCCATTTCATTTGTGACACTAGAGACAGATTTTGTTTTCCATTTCCTCTGTATTCCCCGCTACGTCAGCCTTATCTCTGAGGATGTCGAGATATTTTTCCATTTTCATTTTTTGTTAAGCTGCTTTCTCCCGGCAATTTCGCTATCTTTGACAAGCTGTCAAGTTATGGCTTTTTACCATATTTTGTTTTCTGGAATTTGAAATTTCACATTCATTTGTACTTTTTAATTAACAATGACCTTTGTTTTAATATCTTGTTTGTTTTCTTTTATTTGATTTATCTTTCTCATTTTTTATTTCTTTTTACTTCCGTTTTCTTTTCTGACTTCCCATATATCGTCCCGTTTGTCATGATGATTTTCCCCCAGTCCATACTTTTTCCTCCGAAAAATATTGATTTTTAATATATTTTTAATGTATTTCTTTGAATTTTTTACGTTTAATATTTTATGTGCTGTAAACAATTTCTTGGGCATTTAATTTTTATTTGCAATTCTTTTGTACACAATTAAGGGGGAAATATATTTTACCATAACTTTCTAGAAAACGCAATAATAAACAAATATAAATAACCTGATTTATAACTTTGCTAACAAGATCAAATTCTGAGGCCAAAATAATCTCGGAAACTCGAAGTTGCTTGATAAATGTCATGACTTCTTCAGTATTTGTGTAATTCACTTCTTTCATGAATACGGGAATGAAAGTCCCAGAATTCAATGATGGAAACAATAGGCTAGCGTCTGGCAATAAAAGAATTAAAAAAAAAGTTTTTGTTGAAACTTTTTCGATAGTAAAATTAAAACATTATGTTGTTTAAATGTTTTGAAATATTTTTTCCAAATGCTTGAAATAGGCTGTGTTTAAAATCTGTGTTAAATATAAACGAAATATTGATTTATGTTATGAAAAGAAATGAAAATGAATGAAATGTAAATAAGGTATGTTAACTCATTATTGTCCCACATAAAATAATAGTCGTAGTAGAAACCAAAATTAGTTAAATAATTTTTTGAAAAAGTGTTTTTGCTCATTTTATAACATGTCCCCCCTTAGTAAACGACATCAAAGACGAAATCTTACGATCATGCAAGAATCAAAAAATTAATAATACTGTTGAGGTAATATAAAAAACACAAAATAAAACGGGAGCACAATAAAAATCAATAAAAACCCCAGAATAATAAAAGTCCAAGAATTTAGTTATGATCCAATAATCCCCCAAAATATGTCAAATAATGATTACCCAATAATTGGTTTTCATATAAAAGGTGATTTCCCCTTGGGTAACCTTGCAACGTGTCACTTATTTTCATTTCCACTCTGAATCAATGTCCATTTTTTCTTTTATTTAACACAAATTTTCGCTACTGTTTTTTGTAAGTGCTAAATGTTATTTAAATAATAAAAATAAACATTGATCTATTATAATTATTATCGTAATTATTATTATAATTATTAGCATAATTATTATTACAATTATTATTATGCCACTATTATAACGTATTGGTACCACTAATTATTGAATTAAGAAAAAATCAAAGGTGAAACAAAAAGATAAATATGATTGATCTATAGTTGAAATGAAGATAAATAAAATTCTAAACGAAAAAGCAGATCAGATGTTAAAAAAATCTTATTGATAGTCTATATCAGGGATGCCCAACCTTGGGTACGCGTACCAGTACCGGTACACGGAAAGCAGCTACCGGTACGCGAATTGCTTTACTATATATATAAACAAAAATCTATTAAAAATCTGTTTTGCGAAAAAAACATGACTACAATAACCCATACATTTTATTATTTTACAATTTCTAATTTTCTAAAATTTTTAATGCCATTTGCGACCACATATTTATGTAAAACAGGATTTACTGCAATGACTGCGATGAAAACCAAGTATAGAGCTTTCCTGAACATTGAATCGGATCTTCGCCTTAAACTGACAAACATTGAGTCCGATATTTCTTCTTCAGTTAATAATAAACAGGTCCAACCTTCTCACTAACTATTTTTTAAGTCATAATTATATTTTATTTATATGTTTAGCAGTATATATATCCTAAGTTACTTACAAATCTTCATTGCATTTTATACCCCATTAAAAAATTTAGGTTTAATGATACGCCATCAAATTGTTTACAACGTACAGGTACGGTACTATGAAAAGGTTGGAAACCCCTGGTCTAAATAATAAGGAAATTTAGAGATAAACTTAATGCATTGAATGCCAATAAAAGAAATTCTATTCGAAATTAATTAATCTTTAATAATGACTGATAAATATCTTTTGAGTGACCAAAATCTTTATGAAAAATAGGTATGTTACAAAATGTATCAAAAAAGATATTGAAATTTAAAATTTTTAATTAAAGTAAACAATAATAGTAAACATATAAACAACAGTAAACAAAAGACATACCAAAATTGGCTGAGTAAAGAATAAGGATAGAGTCTCGCGTTGAATTCAGACTGTTGATAAAACTAACAACAGACTCAATGTAGTCACTTGAGGTTGGTCTCACGGAAGGGATATTTGTGATTTCTGAACTTGAATACTGATTCCATTCCTTCATTGACACGACTGGAGCATCCATGTGACTGCCAATATCGTCACTTCCGATAACATTGAGGCTGAGATCAATGATTGCATCAAGGGACGAGGAGTTTAAGCTGCAAACTATATAAAATAAAATTTCACATAAAGAATGTATGTTAAACATTTTGATTTTTACAAATGGTATTGGATTGTAATAAGATTAAGTAACAATACGTGAAAGATATATATATAACATGTTTGTCTATTGTTCAATACAATTATATCATAGGATTAAAACCTTTAAATAACCTAATAGAATGACGAGTGTATATAAATGTAAACTGGTCATTTTAATCTAATAGGTTATACAGTTTTATAAAAATTATAAATTTTTTGTGAGATTTACTTGTAAATTAAAAGCAAAACGAATCCATGAAAAATGGGTAGAGAACTCAGTCAATTAAACTGTAGTGGGATATCTTGGCCAGAAGCAATAATTTACGAAACGAAATAGAGCTATTTTTTACAATGTGTTTTAATAAGAATTGGAAACTGGAAAATGTTTCATCTGTTTGTGTTGTAGTAATCAATACAAAGGAGACTAGGTTGTAATTGTGCTGATCAATAAATGATAATATATTATTGGAAGTTCGTAATTGTTGACGTTAAAAGCATCTTTTTAGTTAAAATGAAATAAATTCGAAGATATGGTCACAATTAGAGTTTTTGGATCGAACCGGTCCGTAAAGCTCGAGTTAACTCGTCTCTTAGCTTGAATGAAGCTCGAGTTATTATTTACAATTGACTTGGGCTTTTGAGGCTTGAAAAACCTTTTACGCACTTAAGTAAAAGTATTAAAAAAATGCTCACAAAAACTTTTATTTATATAAATTGATAAAGTTTTATAAATAAAATATATTTGTCCGTAATATTTATTCTTATTACCATATGCTGATTAATAAGATTAAAAATTATTAATATATTTTATTGAGAACTTTACATTTGTTTACATTGGTCATTTAATTGGTTAACATTGTGTAAACACAACATGTGTTTATGGCAGGTTATTCGTTTATTGGTAATTAGTAATTAGTATGCGTATTTGAAAATAGCAACAGCTGCAGATATAGTATAATTCTATAGTAATTATATATTTGAAGATAAATTTTTTTAATCATTATATTTATTTAGTTATTAATCCTTCTAACGATCTACTGGATTCTGAAGTCTAAAAGTATTTTAACAAATGTGGTAAGAATGCCGCCGCTACGTGTAAGTTATGCAGAAAAAATCTTGTCATGCAAAGGATCTACAAAGTCTAGCTCAATACGGCATTTGGAGAATGTCC
>CAUHTR010007605.1:174904-228244 GCA_959609185.1 Schmidtea polychroa | reverse complement strand
AATACGTTATAATAGATAATCCACAAAATAGCTTTCGATCCAATATTTCCAATAAATTCTTCAATAGATTGGTCGATAAAACTAAATTCCCAAAATTCCAAAACTAAATTTTCCTTTAATCGATGAAATTATGCCAACTGTCACTTCGCCGAAAATTAGTTTTTACGATAAAACCATTTCCCAAAATTCCCAAACTTGACGAGAATTAGTTGGTTGCTAAAAATAGGAATTGACTTCTTCTTCTCTAATTTCAGACACTGCGGTTTTCTGCCTTCTCACTTTCGTCCCTCCTTCTAATTTTTTATCTATTATTTATACTAATTTATTTTACGTATTCTATTAATAGTAATTGTTTAATTACTATTTTTATTATATATTTTTAAATAATTTCTATAATTCTATTTTAGTAATTATTTATTACCATTATATTTTAGTTTTAATTTAGTATTTACTTTCTATTTTTGGTAATTTTAAAATACTATTTTTATTTTATCCTAATTTTGGTAATTAATATTATTTTATTTATTATCTAATTTTCGAACGTTCATTTTCGGTTCCTACTGAACCCCACATGTCTTCCCCCTAACAAGATTTTCGTCCCGAAATTATAGCGGTAAAGATAAGACAATTGCAGCAGATACATAAAAATAAAATAAAAATAAAATGAATCAACTGATTAAAATATATATAAAGCAATCAAAGTCAAATCAAAATTGTTAAACAAATCAAGAATCGGATTAATCAAATGTTGTCCATAATGTCTATCATTTGAATATCTGGATTGGATTTGAGTTGTCGAAGGTGTTGGATTGAGGACGTATAGCAAATTGCTAGGTCCATTGAACACATAGCCGAATTGCTAGTATTTTCTCCTTTTCATGACCTTGGCACTTTCGTTACGGATCCTTTGTTCTACAATGTCAGGTCTGTAATGACCACCAAAGTCTCCCGTGTACTCACCTCTTTGTACACAATTGAGGAGATAATGTACGAGCCCTCATTAGCCTCCAATACTCCGTAATCGGGGAATTGTATAGGCTACTCATGGATTGGCCTCCGTCGTATTCCTTGATACGCGGTTTTCCATTTGCTGTCGGGTCTCTGCCACCAACTAGGGTCTTCTCTATCAAGATCTTCCCGTATTTTGATTGAGTTGCCCCTTCGACGAACTCGCCTTCCTTCACGATAATCGGCTCTCCTGCAATCGTGGGTTCACTCTTTGTTGCCATATCTTGGTCAACGCGGGATCTGGTGGCTGATAGCGGGTTTCTAGGAGGTCGTCATCCTCATCCTGGATGGATATCCTAGGCATTTTCTTTTTTTCGTACTCTAGGAATCTCCTTTTTCCTTTTTGTAGAGGCAGGGACATTTTTCACCTTGTCCTCTTTCTGGGGGGATTTCTCCGTTGTTTTCTTTTAAACTTCAAGTCCTGTAGCCTAAGTAATGGTGCTACAGCTCCTTCTGCTCCTTTGTTTGGGTTCACCCAACGGGGCCAATGCTTTCAGGATCTTGGTGACCCGTTCTACCAACTTTTCTGCTGGCTGTGGTTTGTCTATCTCCATTTTTGCCGAATTCACCACTCTACCGTCATTGTAAGGGTGACTTGGAGGCAGTTATCGTCTGCACTTTCACAAGTGGCATAGTCCGTCTTCATCAGCAATCGAAATGGCTGGCGGCGACAAGGAATATTCTTCTACTATTTTCAGCAACTTTGATGGGAATATCTTCGTTCACATAGCTCTCCATAGCTAGAGGTTTCTGCCTGCTTGAGGTTCCGGGTTCAATCTGCTTTATTTGTGAAGACCCACACCTCTTTCCGGGTGTCTGGTGAAAATGTCATCAACCCAGATATCTCGTAAATTGTCGTAAATCTCCTTAATGGTTGTGACATCATTCTCCGTTTGAAGATCCGAGAAGTGATGTGCCTCTTTACCGGTGACTGCTTTGCTAGATATGCCAAACGGTAATACCCTTGCATTTCTTTAGTTCCCTACTTTCGAGGCATTTAGCTGCGCCTAACTCACGAATTCCGAGTGCGCGCTGTATTGGGAATCTGATCACTTCTAATAGTTCCTTTACTAGCAATCCCACGATGATCTTCCCATCGCAGATTTTTCTAATCCTTTCAGCACAGTCTTCTCCGTCGAACTGTCCTGTTATTTGTTTCTCGTCATACAATGCGCATGCGATTGGTAATGGTTTGACCTGGGCTCTGGGGGTAACTCTCGTGTTGAGTATCAAATCTCCGTTGAAATGTGAGATTGAGATGGCTACATCGCCGGTTTCAAGAATTGTCGTAATGGTAGCGTTAGTGAGCTGCTACGAAGATGGTGAGGTTATCCTCTTGTCTAGGGTCCAAGCGCTGTCTAACGAAAGACTTGAATGTTTTAATGTCGTTATCGTTGACATTATATGTCCAGTTTGGGTCATTAACCCATCTCGTTTTGTGTTTCTCTGTGAGGTTCCAGAATTTCCATTGCTATGATGGTATCTATACCTTCACATACAAGTGAGATGTTCTTTCCCTTCCATCCCCGTTTTCTATCTCGAGGGTTGTGTGCTTTTGCAGCAAAATGGGGTTTGTGGCGCCAGAACATAAACCGTAAATGGTTTGTTAATGGCGTGTATCCACAGGTGGTTGGTCAGACTATGTCTGCCAAACTCAGGCATAACATCGGTAAGCCTAATACTACCGTTATGCTTACCCGGACTCTTGAAATGATCATTTGACGCTTTGGGCCTCGTCAAATTTAAAATTATTGGTATGCCTGAACAATGTCCGTAAAACCAGTGCCTTTGGCCTTTTCTACTTTGCTCCATAACCTGCTTCTCCAGGTTTTTATAATAAGTTTTTCTTTAGTAAGGTGTAGCACGTATAATGCTATGTTCTTTCCTTGATATTGGGATATAGGGTGGCTCTGCATTCCTGAAATAAAATCATTAACCATACTACAAGATATCAGATATACTGATTTGCCATGATAGGCTAAAAAGATTCATGAGTCTTCTAAAAGATCTACATATGCTGAATTTTAATGCTACCTGGAGATCTACGTAAATATAGATTTTAAGATATATATAAAAATATTTATATATGATTTTTCCCTCGGGGGAGTCTGTAATTGTCATAATTGCGACATCAGTACTCCATCGTAAGCCCTTATGGCTTGTCCAAATATAGCTTGGTCCAAATACCCATAGCTATCAGTGTAGTTATTAACGATAGTACGGCCGATACCGTAATCCATACCCCTATGGGTATTTTCAGAATATATCCCGCATTAAAGTTCGTGATGGCATTCAGTCACAAACAGTTTGTCAGATTTGGGGGCGTTTGCAAGATATTTGTTGGATAGTGTCCAATTGTCTAAGATGTTGCCACATTGCGGGATGTATCACCATGTTCTCCCTGACGACTTTTTGGTGGTGTTTTCGTTATAACAGGTTGTCTCGAGAGGTAATATCTCCTCAAATACCTCGAACCACCTATCGTCCTCCCGTTTCCTCGGACTATAGTATATAACTAGGACCGAATATTCTACGGACTGATTTAGATACATTTCTTGGGAGTGGGAGTTCTGATCTAACCATAATGATCCTCTCGTGGTTGATCCGTCTAGAATGCTGATTTTCACCTTCTCCTCCCTGTTAATTTGCTGGCTAAACTTTACTTTCTCCTTCTCGTAGGATATCGATATGCGATTTGTGAAATCTGCCGTCCGTAGGATCCAATTAGATACGTGATAGGTATAACCAACCACTCTGATATAACTTTGATGCTGCAATATGCAGTTTATAATCCGTCTCTGCTTTTAAATCATATAGATCCCACTCTTTATCTTCTGAATCGAGTTGGCGGACCCGCAAGTACTTGTTGTAGAAAAGTAAATTGAATTTTGTGGCATTATCGCACGTTGTGAGAATGCTAATTCCGTTATACGTTCTTATAAAGTGTAAATGTTTCACTTGCATCGCCATAGGCTGAAAGTATGCCTTTCTATCCCTTTTTGCCATTGCCAAAGTCATCATACAACTAATTATCAACAAAAAGGTTACCGATTTTGGAACACCCCTTGATCTCAATGGGTATCGGTGTTCTGTGGTTCTTCGGTAGTGTTTGGTTTCACAATGCTTCTCTGGTGCTTTTACTTTGAATTTCCAGAGGCTCCTTTTGATGAGATTTCGCACTTTTTACACCGATTAGCATGCACCATTATTGGTTCTGCTTTTCTGTTGCTACAAGTTGTAATATGAGATTCGTATCTGTGGTTCTCTCAATACCTCATATGGCCCTTTGAAATTTCGCATGAGTTTTGGTGATAAGCCTTTCTTGTTATAATGACTTTCCAACATCACCTGGTCTCCACCCAATATGCATGATCCTTGGCTTTTCGGTCATGATAGTCTTGGATGCCTCCTGATTATATTTTATACTGAGACCTGCTCTAGCCCATGCTTCCTGCATTCTTTCCCTCATTTCCATTAGATAATCTTCCTGATCTAAATACTGTGTTGCTTTAGGGAAAAACAACAGATCTACTGGCATTTTACTTTGTCTCAGATACATTAGGTAAAATGGTGTTTCACCTGTTCCTTCGTGTACTGCATTCCTGTATGCAAATAAACAGGATGGAATGTGGATGTCCCAATCCGTTTGCCCTGAATTTACATATGATGCTAACCTATTAGCTAATGTTCCATTAATTCGTTCTACTAGCCCATCCGTCCTGTGGGTGGTATGGAGAAGTGTTCAACTTTAGAACTCCGAAATAATCATTTATTCTTTTGAGCAAATTACTCATGAAATCAGCTCCCGATCTGTTAATAGCTTTGTAGGTACTCCATACCTAAAGACAATTTGTTCAACGAAAATTCTAGCTATTGTTATCAGCTTGTGATTAGGCATCGGGTAAGCTTCTGGCCACTTAGTCAAGTAATCACAGAACACTAATATGTACTTGTTTCGCGCTATTGATTCTTTAAATGGCCCCAACACGTCCATTGCCGTCATCTCCATAGGTGTAGAGGGTACTGGCATCGCTTCATTGGCACGTGTGGTTTCTTTCCGGTATTTCTTCTGGTGATACAGATCTTACATGTCTGACACCAGGTTTTAACATCTGCTTCATACCGGCCAAAAGTATTTCTGTTTTAACCTTGACAGTGTTTTCTAGATGAAGTGGCCTCCTAAGGCTCCATCGTGATACTGCAACATGAGTGCTTCACGGTATTTCTTAGGAACCATTATAACGTTATATCTCTTACGTCTGAATATTTGACTAATCCTTCCTCCAGCACAACTTATCTTTATTCTTTTCCCATATTTCGTGAATTCTGTGGGGCAACGTATTTTGCTTCCAAGGCTTGCCTGATAATATTGATTTCTTCGTCAGATTTTTGTGCCTCCATTAAATCAGCTAGCCGGTTGGCTTCTCGAGTCAGAGTGAAGATAGTCCCTTCGAGACGTCCTTCCTTCACATCTTCTGCTTCTTCCTCTTGGTCCTTCTTGATAAAGCATCTGCATTTCCATTATGATCTCCTTTTCTATAATGGATTTTCTATGTCATACGGCTGTAAAATTAATGCCCATCTGACCAGTTTTGATGTATCCATTGTGTGTTTCGTCAGCCACTGTAATGGTCTATGATCGGTATAAACTATGATCTTCCGACCCCATAGATAAGTTCTAAACTGGGTTATAGCGTACACAATTGCTAAAGCCTCTAGTTCTATCACTGCGTAGTTCCTCTCGTGTGGTTTTAAACCCTCTGCTCGCGTATGCTATTGCTACTCATCTCCTAGTTCATCTCTCTGACCTAGCACAGCACCTATGCCCCGAGTGCTGGCATCTGTCATAACCAAAAATTGTCTCTCAAAGTCCGGAAATCGCAATATAGGTGGCTTGATGAGTTTTTCCTTGAGCATATCAAATGCTTAAATGCTTCTTGCTGTTCTGTTCCCCACACAAATTTGACGTTTTTGCCTTCTAACTGCGTGAGTGGAAAAGCTATAACCGAAAAGTTTCTAATGAATTTTCTATAGTATCCAACTAGGCCTAAAAACCCTTTGATATGTTTAACGGTTTAAGGCTCCGGGGAAATTCTTTACCTTTTCAACATTAGCTTGGATCGGGTTTAAACCCCGTCTCGTGATATGATATGGCCAACATATACCACTTCCGGTTCAGCCCATTTACATTTGGTTGGTTTTACTTTCATGTTGGCATTGATCAACCTCTTGAACACATCTTCAAATGTTTCCAAGTGTTTTTTCAAATCTGGCGAAATACTATAACGTCGTCAATGTATACCATCGCATGGTGTACATCCATGAGCATCAATTCATTGCTCTTTGAAATGTGGCTGGAGCTCCTGTGAGTCCAAATGGCATTACGTTATATTCGTAATGACCCCATACTCGTAGAGAACGCTGTTATTGGTATAGTCTCATCTTTTAACTTAATTTGATAAAATCCCTTTGGGCGTCCATTACTGAGAAGAACTAGCGTTTCTCATGCGTCCGTAGATATAATCTAACATGGCAATGGATGGCTATCTTTGCAAGTTGCTTCGTTAACCATGCGATAGTCGTTACATAATCGTACTGATCCATCCTTCTTGCTACCAATATCATTGGTGATTGATATGGTTGATTTACTATGTCTGATTATGCCATGTTTTAACATCAATTTTACCTGTTTATCTACTGATTCCTCCAGACTGAAAGGATACGGTATGGTCTCAACTTTATAGGTTTTGTATTGGTGAGAACAATCTCATGTTCTAGACAGGTTGTTTTCCCAGATCGTATTCGTGTTTGCGAATACCTGGTCATATTTCCCTCAATAGCATATTTACTTGAATATTTTCTTTTCTAGGTTAGCACTTTGCTGTTTGCTGTAGGTGCATCATAGTCCTCAATGTCTGGATCTCTTTCTTCTGCCTTTACGGTGAGTATCGACCCTTCTCCCGTGGCTTGTGGTTCGTATTGTTTCCAGATTCTGCCCACTCTGGTATCTGGATAGAAGTAAAGTGGTTTAATGTCCAGATTGGCTACCCTGATTGGTATTCTGCCATTGACTATTAAACCTACGCTATGAGTAACTGGTATGTTGTATTTCTCCGAAAACCTTTCATCTGGTTCAAATACAACTTCACCTTCCCAATTATTGCTTGTAGCTACAAAGCATACAGTTTCTGCTCTGGGTGGTATGATAGTTGTATGATCAATATAAGCTGTATCATCATTGTAAATTTTTCTCTTTTTACCTCTCGCTCGGATTAACAATCCAGATGCACAGTCGAATACTACTCCTCGTAGTCTTTTTAGGATGTCCATAACCCAATAGACATTCGGCTGGGAGACTTCTCATCACTATGATGTCGTGATGGAGTTCCTGGTCGCATAGCTTAATCTGGCAGGATAATGATCCTATTACGTTTAATGAGGATCCGTTCGCTCCTGTTAATTTTACTCCTGCCGGTTTTAGCGACTGCAGTTCATGATGGTTTAACAATTTAGCTTCAATTATCGGTACCGTCTGCTCCTGAATCTATCACCGCATTAACTGTATGTCGGTTCACTCTTATTTTTTATCATTGGCTTTTTATCCAAGTTCACTGGGTTATTGACCATCAAGATAGTATCGTGCGAGATACCGATTGTATTGCTCTCGTTTGTTCTGCTTCCAGTAATTCAGGATCACTCAGTTGAGGATTATACTCTTTGAATTTAGCTTTAATTGACTCTAACGCTTCCTTTGGATAGTGCACTTTAGGTAATTCTGGCAATGTTGAGCATGTCAAATTATTAAATATGGTATCTTCACCGATTTTCCATTGGTGTCGTCCTGTTCTGAGTGTTGTTTCCCTTGAATGTTCCCGCCCTTCGTTTGGTGCGGATGATAAACTCCTCAAGTTGGCAATTGTACATATCTTGGACTTCTCTTGAATCTGGGTGACCTTATGTCGAATTTTGGTCGGAACTGTCATATTCTCCTTCTGAGGACTGTTTTCTCACGTAGATTTCCTTTGATGGTCATATGGAGGAAGATATTCCTTAAATCTCGATTTTCTTTGTTGCTGAATCGGTTTTTTGTTGTAGTTCTGTTTTCGTGATTGATTTGGTCTTGAAGATGTTTCACGAGAGCCTCCATTACCTCCTCCCCTTTGAATTGTTATCGTCCCGATAACTAAAATGCTCCTCCATTTCTGTTCCAATTACTTCATGTTTGACCAAATGTTTCTGTCCTAATTTCTTTAATTTCTTTTCTGTGATGTTTGAATAAAGCAAACTCTGCACACATAGGACATAGTCCTAATAGCAGTTTCCATGACCATCCTCCAATTTTGAATATGCTATATGTTGACATCAGTTGTGTAATTATCAGCTTTAAAATTACAAATATTGCGTAAATTCCTGAACATCCCGCGACGAAAATACCAAAATTGGTAAATCGTCCCCATATTTTCATCATTACGTTCTTTGCTGCTTCTTTATAGTGTTCCGGTCCAAATAATAAATTGTAATCTGGTCGTATCAAATTATCATGATAAATTGTTCTTATAATCTCCGTGATACCTCTGTCTCTGATTTGTGGGAATAGCAATGTCCTTCTTGCTTCCTCGATATCGTCTGGAGTATAAATCCCTCCTTTTGCTAATTCATCTAGTGACTTGAATTCCAGATTATCTTTTAATTTAGTCACCTCCAAGGTCTCTACCTGTTGTGTAGATGATTTTCTTTCCGGCAGAGATATCCACATGTCATTTATTTTATATAATGGTGATATTGCCGGGTTGCATATAGCTGGTTGAGGTTTAGCGTTTTCCTCAAGTAACTTTCTGGTTACTGGCATAACAAATCTCAATTTTCCTTGGTAAGACACTGGCAGTTCTAGAGTGCATTGATTAAATCTGGCTAATTGTACTTCCACTGGTTTACACTCATAGCTATATATAGCTTCTCCCATGATTCTGCCAAACATTCCATCTTCCAATAACATTGGAGTAACCAACTCTGGGTTAACGATAGATATTGCTAGTCTATTTCGGACTATTTCACGATTTAGCTTGCAATCGTTTAGTATCACCTCTTGATACATATCTTGCATTTGTCCTTGCAAATCATGATATAAATAATCTACCTCAGGGGTTCCCAAACTTTTACCAGTCGAGACCCACTATTTAGACCGCAAAGTTTTCGCGACCCACCTGTAAATAAAACAAGAAAAAAGCTAAAAATATTGATTTACATATTTATTTACACACGCATATTAAGAATAATTAATAGGATGAATGAGATGAATGAGCCTGCTTTCTATTTTTTGCAATAACATCTTCGACATCTACTTTTATATTTGTTGTTATTAAGCGAAGTGAGTTTGATAGCTGTAATTTGTTGCGATATTTATTTTTTATTGCAATCATTGACGAAAATGCAACCTCGCATAGATAAGAAGTTGTGAAAGGAAGCAATACTTTTAACGCTGCGGTGTGTAAAGTTGGATATGTGTTTTGCACCGATAACCAAAACTGTAACAATTTCGTACCGTCAAAATGTAATTTAACAACACTATCTTCGAATAGCTCAATTAATTCCTCATCCGCTATCGTCGATATACCGGTAACTAAACCACTTTGAAATGGATTTTGAACCCATGTATATTTTTCTAGATTTTTCATTTCTCCATAGAAATAAAATCAAAATTTTCTTTAAGTCTGTCCAAATGCTCAATTATTAAAGAAATTAAATCGTTATTGGGCGTTACTTCATTTTCAATGATAAAAGTTTGGAATGTATCAAAGCAGTCATATTTATTTTCTTGAACATTATTTTTCCACAACATAAGTTTTTTTGTAAAGCTTTTATTTACCATGAACGAAAATATATCAATTCCATTTGTTCCTTGTAATTGTAAATTTAAATCGTTCAATTTCGAAAATATATCTGCTAAATAAGTCAGCAAAACTACATATTTCACATCGCGCAATTTGATGTGTACTCATCTTGTTTATGTTCATGTAAATATATTGCTACTTCTTCGCGAAGTTCAACAAGTCTTGTCAGGACTTTGCCATTCGATAGCCAGCGGACTTCTGTATGCAGCAGAAGAGATTTATGTAAACTTCCCATCTCTTCGCAGAGTTTTTGAAATAATCGTGATTGTAATGGTTTGCTCTTAATAAAATTACAATTTTTATAGCAGTGGTCAAAACAGTATTTAGACTTTTTGGTATATTTTTGGATACTAACGCTTCTCTATGAATAGTGCAGTGAGTCCACGTTGCATTTGGACATTTTGAAGACAAACGTGTCACAGCACCACTGTTTTTACCACACATTGCTTTTGCACCGTCACTACATATTCCGACGCAGTTTTTCCAATCCAGTTTTTTCAATGTTATATAAGTGTCGAGCGTATCAAAAATTATTTCACCAGTTCCTCGAATGATTGGTTCACAAAATAATATGTCTTCAAAGAACTCGTTGCACCATATAAAACGTATGAAAATAATTAGTTGGGACAAACCTTGTACATCGGTTGATTCATCCAGTTGCAACGCAAAAAGTCCACTAACTTGAATTCTATGGATAAGCTTATTTTCTACCCATTCGGACATTTCATCAATTCTACGAGCAACTGTGTTATTAGAAAGTGGAATTGATTCAACTTCTTTTAAGCTCTGCTCTCCAAACATAATTCCAACAGCATCTTTTATAGCTGGAAGTACTAATGACTCTCCAATAGTGTGCGGTTTACCGGATTGTGCAATTCGCAAACTAATGAGATACGAGGCGAACATAGCCTTTTCATTAATGCTGATGAAGCGAGAAAATAGATTTTTTGAATTATTAAATTCCTGTAATTTGGTTTTAAAATAATCAATAGGCTTATTTTTTAAATCGGAATGTTTCGTCTCAAAATGTCGTATTAATTTGTTAGGTCGCATACTTTCATTAGCCAGAATTTCTTGACAAATAACACACTGTGGGCGTGGATCATCTTCTTTTCTATTCCATGTAAATCCAAATTTTAGATATTCAGAATCATATTTTCTTTTGCCACGTTTTGATGATTGCGAACTTGTTGAAGGATTCTCACCAAATTTTCTCTTATTATCTGTTTTTGTTGCTACAGAACCTTCTTTTTCTTTTTCATTTTCAATTGTTTGATTTTGCCCAGGAGTCCTTTTCAACCACTTATCCATCGCAGCAATGGTTCTTTAAAAATAAGAATATTAAGAACTTTATTTATTACATGAAATACTATAGCACTAAATTTAAAAAATACTTACATTTGATTTTAAATTATGTTTTTTTTTATTAACGAACACTTTTATTAACAATATAAATAAACTTTTTTATTAACAACACAACACCGTACTTAGTCCAAAACAAAATTTGCACTGGTTGTCTAAATATTTAAAGTTTGTAATCCTAAATTTCTAATTAACCGTTATTTGTGTTTGGTTGCCTGGTTAAAATGTAGAAAAGTGGTTGCTATGATGCGATTATTAAAAACAAGTTCTAAATACAAAAATTTGCTAAAAAGAAGTTTAATTTTTAAACCACCTAAAAATATGCAATAATTTTTTGTCGCAAACCTACTTATATATAAATATGGTGACAAGTTAAGTAAAAGCAAATTAATATGCTCAGTAATACAAATATTAAATTTTTTTTTTGGCGACACACCGAAAATAGCTTCGCGACCCACCAGTGGGTCGCGACCCACACTTTGGGAACCGCTGATCTACCTTATTATTTATATAATTCGTGATTTTGATATCCTTTACATGTAGGACTTTGGAATTCCGAATATATTCTCTTGACAGGAAAATTCCTTTGTAGTTTGTCTCGTATACTCTTTTCCCACATTTAGTCTTTTTATCTTTTCGGACAAACCGAATTGCTTCCGTCTTGTCTTCCGATATCAATACTAGAGGTGTGTTTTCCTCTCCGATATCTTCCTTCTCTTGTTTGTTGATTTTCTTCAACGTTTTTGCTTTATCCCAAACCTTTTCTGGATTCTGGGAGTCCCGATATTTAGTTCCATTTAATTTTCTAAAAGGAATTTTCTTGAGGAAAGCCAACTCACAATGATCTCTCATTTGTTCGTAAATTAACGTAGTGGTTCCCGTTTTACAACTACCGAACTTGGCATTGCATTGCGGATGTGCCATCAATTTTCCTGTGGCCACATCGAATGTTTCCTCGTATTCTCGTAGCTCCACTGAGTAATCTTCTATGTCTACCACATAGGAAACTAAATTGCTACCGCAAATTTTCTTTCTCGGGTGATTGTTATTCCCAAGGTTTTCCCAATTTCTGCTGAGATTGATACCTCGTTGTCTATCCTCACACTTCCTTTTCGAAATGCATCTAAGCAATCTTCGGGCATTATGTTTACCGGCCTTGGTATTAATGTTGCGGATAGAAAAGCAGAATAGCTATTACTACCGCAATAATATTCGAACGTAGCTCTCTGAACTCTACATTCCTTTATCGTGGTTCTATAAAATTCACTCTCTTGGTAGACATAATATTCTACCTTTTCCCCTTGATGAACCTTCTCGGGATACGCCTCTTTGCACTCAATTGCATCTACTAGCGAATATACCCGAGATAGTTTAGGGTTTCCACAGTCAAATACTGTTAATGAATTTGTTTGTTTTAATATGCCCATCATCACTAGGAACATCAGGATCATGCTTGTCATGTTTCCTGTGCCTGGACTACCATTATTTATGGCTTCTTCTACGACTTCAAATCGTGGTTTTGGAATCGTTTCTTTTTCCCAAAATTTGTTTACGGTCATCCATACCTCCAGGTAATAATCTACCATTTCGACTATTTGATCGATTTCCCGTTCTATAAGCCTTTTATCATCCCCTATCCGGGCCAAGGCATTTTGAATTAACAATGATAAAGATGTTACCACTTTCCCTCTTGTTAACCCTTGCTGCACGAATGCTTCTATGACATCCTGGGTATCTCTTGTTGATACATCTTTGGATACTCTGTCCATTGTCTTCTTGACCTCTTTTGTTATTTTCTTTACTTCGATCCCCTTGATTTTTGGAATTCTCCATTCGGGCCTGATAATCCCGATCATTTGTTGTATACGTTGCCACAATAACGACCTTTCTGCTGTTGTCTCATCTCCCGCCTGGTCGTCCATTTCTTGAGCTATCCCTGCTAATGTTTTTAACTGAATTTTCCGAATCGTTTCCGGATTTAACTGCTCCTTGGGTGGAGGTTTCATCTGATCCTTTCTAGGACGTCCTCGTGCATCTTTTTTCACTTTCTCCGGAGGTTTTTCATTCTCCAGATTTGTTACTGCTTGTGACGTAGTAGCTCCTACGTTTGTTCTCCTGGATTTAATCTGACGTATTCTGAGAAGTAATCTTCCTGGTCAATGTCCACCATTGGACAGGGATTAATTTCCTCTAGTCTTATTTCCTCAATCTCTTCCGCAATTTCGTTTGTTATATCTGGTAGTCTCATTAATGACCACTGGGACTCTGGTGGAGTTACTGGGATGATCATTACCGTGGTTGTTGCCAGCGGTAGACAACCCACATCCACTAAATATTCATCATCATCCACTTGCCTGCCATGGACCATTATCAGGAATATACCTGTAGTTTGATCGGTGGCAATTACATCTCTCCTCAATATTTTAACCTTGATATAGCAATTATAAATCATTGTTAATGGTTCTTTTCCCATCATTCGCACGTCTAGATTAATGTTGCCTTGTCTATCAGGCTGACTTCGGATAGCTTTCCCATTTTTCCTCATCAGCGCTTCAATTTGCGTCTGAAATGGGCTTGTTTCCTTTACCACTGGTAGTATAAGTGGAATTATTGCTTCCAATAAATCTACTGGTATTCGTAATACTAACATCCAGTCCAGTATTTCCTTTATAGTTTCACCATCTCGTGGAGATTTCTGCAATTCCAACCCTAGTCGCTGGGTTAATTGTTGAGTTTCCTCCAATCTCTCGATTTCCATCTGAGTAATCAAGAATACGCTATCTTGATCCATTACTGCCACTGGCTTTGGTGCTCTCTTTGCTGTGAGCTTCGTCACTCTACCTGGGAGTATCCCGTTCTGTAGAAGTGTTTGGTTTGCTTCTAATTTTATTCCACATAAGTATAAGTCATATCCTTGATGCTTAATACTTGTCAATGTTTCCGTTAATTTATCGGCTCGACTTCTTACATTTATATCGAGGTTATACTCTTTATCCTGTGGGAGTTTTATATTGAGCTGGGCATCTTGGAGATCCCACTCATGTTCCAAAAGTTTTCCTAATTTCCTTAGGATTTTGTACGTGTCGTTATGATACTTTGGATCATCTTCGACCTGCGATATCAGTTTTACTACTGTATCGATTTCGTGAATTTTAATTTCTGTTTCTCCCAATTTTCCCAATTGTCTGGCCAGCTTCTGCTGGTACTCATATCTGGAATCCACCAGTTTTAAACATTTTGTTAGGGTATCTGACCCTTCTTTTACCTTTGCTTTCCCTTGCAAGGTTCTATCGAACTCGCTTAGTATGGTGGCCATACTAGGTTCATCATCGGAACTCTCCTCTGATTCCGTTTCTTGAAGGTCCTCTCTAACGGAGTCCTTTTTTCTGAGATACTCATCTCTTCCAACTTCTATCATGAAGATGGTGCTTTCTTGGTCGGTCAATCTAGCCAACCTATTCTTTTCCTCCTGGATTTCCATTTCCAGTTGTTGCAGATACGTTAACCCTTGATCCTGGTTAACCATGAAAGTTGTCTTAGACTTGTTCACATTACCCTTATCGGTATTTTTATTGAACTGACTCGTATTTCCACTCTGGTTCTGAGGACATGACCTCATCATATGTCCGAATTTCCCACATCCGTGACATTTTATCTTTCCTGATGAATTTACATCATCTCTTTTGATTGTACTAAAATTATTGCTGTTCTGAGGACTTCTAGTCTTGCAGACCGCAGCAACATGTCCCTTTCGTTTACATTTTTCGCATTGCAAATTCTGTACTCTACAATTTTCCGCATTGTGGTTATTCCGTCCACATTTGGTACATTGTATACTTTTACGATTGTCCATAATTTTCCTACTGGTACAATCTTTCGCTATATGCCCCTTTCTATGGCAATTGAAACACTCTACCGGTGTTCTTTCACTGTTTACCAGGAACATAGTTGACTTTTCCAAGCTGTTTTCAATTACGACAGCTTTCCGTGTCAATTCGTCAAAATCATCGCTAGTGTGTAATATTAGAGCGTTCCTCATTGTAGGAGTAAGTCCTGCCCATAGCTGATCCTTAACTAACAATTCTGTTGGCTTTGCCCATGTGGTTTTTGGTCCAAATGCTCTTTCAGCAATTAATGATAGCTGGTGTGCAAATTCCCCCACATGTTCATTGGCATTCTGTTTTCGATGGTAAAATTGCTGTCTAAATATTCTTCCCGCGTCTCCGGGCAATATTCGAGCAGTCATTGCTTCTCTCATTTCGGCCCATGTTTTCGGTGCTTGAGCAACTGGTAATGCCATTATGTCATTATACTTTTCTCTTGCCAGCCCCTTCAAATATATAGGTAGCCTTTGTATCATGATATTATCTTGATAGGCATATGCTTTGGCCATCTGATAATATTCAGACATAAACTCGGGGAATTCTCCCGGATCACCGCTGAATGCCTTTACGGGCAGAGCGGGATATCTGGCAAATGCATTTACGTTAGCTTCATCTGCCATTTGATTTTCCAGTTTTACTCTGGCTCTAGTTCCAAACGCTATTTTGTTTTAATTCAATATCTACCCGCTGATAATTTTATCACGTCGGGCTCACCAAAATGTTAGGTTCGATGGGTATGTCTTCGAACTAACACAAAAATGTTCTATCTGACTCCACGTAAATAATTTATGCGCGTAGGTATTTGGATAAATAAATAAGAAATATGATTTAAATATTTATTTTTCAATTAAAATATTATTCACACGTTTAAATAGGTATATATGTATAGATACACCACGCTGCTTTCTCTAAGTATAGAAAACGGTTATTCAAACCGCCCTGAAGAGTGTTACTAAGAATCAAGGCTGGCCCTAAATGCGCCAACAGCCCGATATAGGTGAAAGGACAAAGAGAACGGACAATCACCAAAATTTTCGCTATAGAGTTAACCCAGAAATTGGTTAACTCTTTTCAAATAATTATGGATAACGACACAACACAAAAATACGTGCTGACGTTATGATATCCCTTATTTAAAATTACTTTAATTTGTTAAAATAAACCGATTTGAAAATTACTTATAACTATTTAAATAATGATAAATACTAACTGATTTAATATCTTTATCAAATAACGTTATAATAGATAATCCACAAAATTAGCTTTCGATCCAATATTTCCAATACAAATTCTTCAATTAGATTGTCGATAAAACTAAATTCCCAAAATTCCAAAACTAAATTTTCCTTTAATCGATGAAAATTATGCCAACTGTCACTTCGCCGAAAATTAGTTTACGATAAAACCAAATTTCCCAAAATTCCAAAACTTGACGAGAATTAGTTGGTTGCTAAAAATAGAATTGACTTCTTCTTCTCTAATTTCAGACACTGCGGTTTTCTGCCTTCTCACTTCGTCCCTCCTTCTAATTTTTATCTATTATTTATACTAATTTATTTTACGTAATTCTATTAATAGTAATTGTTTAATTACTATTTTTATTATATATTTTTAAATAATTTCTATAATTCTATTTTTAGTAATTATTTATTACCAATTATATTTTAGTTTTAATTTTAGTATTTACTTTCTATTTTTGGTAATTTTAAAATACTATTTTTATTTTAATCCTAATTTTGGTAATTAATTATTATTTTATTTATTATCTAATTTCGAACGTTCATTTCCGGTTCCTATTGAACCACAACAATATAAAGCTAGAAAATTCAAGTTGCATATTTTTAGAATTTTTATAAATCTCGTAATAAATGATTGTTAAACGTATTATTTGTCCGTCAGTATCTAATTTGATGATAGGGTTGTTGTGTGCATTGTTTGTGTGTTAGTATTTTATTTTCTCACCATAATTATTTTTCAGCTTTTCTAAAGTAAATTCACGTAACTTTTTTTTTATTTCAAGTAGGTTTCTGAATCTTTTATATTTATAAATTAATTATGTCTTATATTATACCTTAATTTATGGCTAAAAGTACTGTAATTATACATTACGGTGTAGAACATATAGGGTGTAAAAAATATTAACTTCAAAATGAACCATTATTTTTTAAAAAAACAAAAAATAAAGCTATTTCGACATCAAAAAAATTCAGAATAATTTCATCTGTATAAATTTCATATTTATTTTCTTATATTTATTCTAAGAACTTATTTTCAATTTTCGCCACTGATTTCTTTTCAATTGACATTGCATTTATTCATCAATATTTTACTATAGAAATTGTATTGTCTTCATTACTTCCAATGAGGCGGGCCACAATAAAATGATAATATAAAGAACACTAAATATGTAATAAATCTCAAAAAGGTTTAGAATAATTCAAATAATTAATCAAATAAATTAGTTGTTAAAAAAAAGTAAATGAAATTAACAGATTTAAACAAAAACCGAAATGTGTTGAGAATGTCTAAGAAAATAAAAAATTAATAAAAA
The DNA here is from genome assembly GCA_959609185.1 of Schmidtea polychroa. NCBI lineage: Eukaryota > Metazoa > Platyhelminthes > Tricladida > Dugesiidae > Schmidtea > Schmidtea polychroa. The sequence goes on along the minus strand of CAUHTR010007605.1, from coordinate 210,548 downwards.
ACTAAAGAAATTTATTAAAAATTCTTTTTAAAGCTCTAAAATTATTTATATTGGAATCTACCAAGTTAAACTGGATTAATATTCCATAAATTAATTTTCCCATCATCCCTTCCGACAGTCAGGACAATTCTTTTGCTATGCAATTCACAGACCTTGGAAAGTATTAGGGATCTGGTGTGAGAGATAAACGTTTCCAGCTTTTCAAGGGATTGAAAGTTCCTTATTTCAACAGTTCCATCTTTATAAATAAACCAGAACTGATTGCTCCTTGGAATTTGTACAATAGAAGATATCCCGATATTATTGTAGGTTGATTCCGAATGATCTATGGAAACATCATTAGTTTGCAATGAAAATTAGCTTTACCATTAACTTCTGAACTGTCAAAGTCCTTATTGTTGAAAAGATTTTTCTTCCTCAAACAAATTGGATTCATTTTATCCCGGATGTCGTACTCCAAGAAAACGGGCATTCGGTGAAGTCCAATTATTAGCCGTTTATTTCCGTCCAACAAGATGAAAGCACTTATTAGATTTGCGATTGTATGATTATTTACATAAACAATTTCAGAGAGAACCTCTCCTTTTAGAGTAATAATAAATACGCTATGGGAAGAGCCGATAAGAAAGGTTTCAGAGTCGTAAATTTCAATAAAGTTTATTATTTGACTTTCAGGAATTTTAAGGACTTCTTCTATCTATAAACATTTATTAATTAATTCAAATATATTGCTGAATACAATAATAACTCAATAACATGAATGGATAGAGGCGCAGGGATGAGAACATGTTTCACATCTAAACGGCTTCGTAAATTTATTTTTGTAAATAACGATGTCCCTTATATATAGGTCTTAAACAATCACATGCAGAAACGTGATAAACAAATTTAAATTACTATCGGTGATGGGAGTCACTTATAATTGGTTTTAGATTATGAATGGAATATCAGAAGAGAGAATGAATACAACGTCGCACATTAAATCTCAAATTCTATTGGCTGAAAATATATCTTTAAAATCGAATGAAAGATGAGAGATTAACAGGTTCGGCATTTTCATGCATTCAGCAGGATATGCAAGGGGATACTAATGTAATGATAGATCGTTTTGATATGCTTAAGAAATACTCTCGTCGCATTAATTTTGTTCTATAAGACATTGAATAATTAAATAATATTGTGTTATGTGAAAGATTATTTGTGTATGAGCTGTATCAATAATGACACCTGTTGTCATTCTTTATTCATTTTTTGTTAGATTGTTAATATTTTCCCTCCACCAAAGAAATTCTGTATTTGTCGCTGGTTATACACATTTATTAGATGTTTACTTTTTGTTTGACTTCGAATGCATACAGTATTCTCCATTATTGGTAAGTACTCTAGAACAGCAATAAGATTTTCCCAAAAGTTACATTTTTGTACACCGCACGCTCTTTGAATTATACAGTGTTCTGATGATATTCTGATTATGTTCTGAATTATACAGTAAATTATACTGCTGATACTACTGTATAATAATTTATATATTTTTCAAAAAATAATACTAATAAAAGATTTAAACTTTAATAGAATATTTGATTGTCTTGCGACTACTAGCATATTATGTAACCCATATAGTTATTATGAATGAATTCGTGTACATCTTATTGATTATTGTTGAATAGCTGAATTCTCAGATTATGTCATTGCCTATTATTTATCTCAATTAGCATAATCATACAGGTGTAATACACGCATATGTATATATGTATATGTATAGATATATTATTTTAGACATAGTTGTTAATTATATCGTACACCATTTCTAAATTGAATATGTTATAGATCAAAAATTATGAACAGTGCCCGATACATGCACACATCCAGATTTGTGACATGTAACCAAAAATACCAAAATTAATTAAACACATCCGGATATAATTAATCATGCTCTTTAACTCTTATCTACTTTATTTGAAATTTAATTATCTTAACTATGTCAAGCTTATAGCAGATTCAATTTGGAAATGATAAATCAAATGAATTAATTTTTTTAATAGAATAATTTTATTCAATTGCTTTTAAGAATTTTGATAATAATAATAATAATAATTATAATAATAATAATAATAATAATAATAATAACAATAATAATTATAATAACAATAATAATAATAGTAATATTCACCGTTTTGGTGTTCGGATGACACTTTATCAAATCCCCGTTGCTTATTCCCATATAAATGGCGTAAGAACGAATACTTTCATAATGTATAATGCCACAGGTAGGATGATATCCTGCATTGAAAGAAAAGTTGAAATTTCAAAGGTAAAATCATTCATATTGAAAAAAGAAATCGTTCCGTCACAGAATCCAAGAATAATTTTATTGGTGCCAGTTAAATACATCATAACCTTAATTCGCGATTGTAAATTCAGTTCTTTCGAATGCAGCTTTGAATACTTTCATTAATGATGTGATAACATTTGAGGAAAGAAGTCTGGTCGACACTCATAGCACACCACAAGTCAAAATTTTTCAAATTGGTTTTGGTATGACCAAGGCACAGTCGATTGTGATAGTTTGTTTAGGAGATGGCATCAGTCGGTTGATGATGTATTTTCTATGGTTGTTGTTAATCGGCTGGGTACGTTTAACTTCTTCTGTATGGTTCATCGTAAATACAACATAATCTTTGTCATATTGTACCTGTTTCTTTAAAGAATGGGGTCTCCTTTGCACACATTTCTAGGTTTTCGTATATCAAACACTCCTCTATAAGTTTGTCTTGAATTACTTTATCTTTTTCTTCATAAGAAACTTTATTTGCATAACCGATCTCGGAAATCAAATTAAACCAAATTTCAATATCTTGAACTAATCTTAGAACAAGTTTTTTCGAAGTTATCTTTGAAGATTTTTAAAGTTGGTTTCGGTAGTTACTTCTAAAACATCGGACGGTCTTTCCAAAGCCCTTAATTCTTCGGTCGATTTTCATTTTAACAAGTGTTTCCTCAGTAAAATTTGCTAAAATTTCCAAATATGACTTTTCAGAAGGAATAAACAGCAATCTCATTTGAGTCAAAGAAGTCGACCTGTCCATAATCATCAACCTTTATAGAATTAGGAGTATTGAAATATTAGAACTTCGTCTAGAAATTGATCGATATATATTTCACCTTCAGGGAAATCTGTAGAATTTTGCACCCAAGTGTTGTAGAAAATTTGAAATATTTCCGGACCTCACCCTTTTTGGGTGGCGCACTGACGATTTTTGTTCTATTGTTAACACTCGAAACAGGTCTTCAGATGTGCTTTCGAAATCTGTAATGTTAGCGTTGCGACATATCTCAAAAAATTGATTCTTTGAAATTGGAGTACTTGGAGCATAAAACTGTTGAACTGAATGCTTCTTGGGTTGTACTTCGAGGTTTTGATTCAAATTAACCATTTCATTTAAAGAGGTCATGAAGTAAGTTTTATCCAGAGTCTTCTTTATCGTTTTGTCTAATCCATATATAATCTTTTTATTTTAGAGTACTCCAAAGCCGTTTGGTCGATTTCCAGAACCTGATAAATCGTTTCGAAGGCCTTGAGGATGTCTCCCATTTGAAAATATATTTCGGCTTTGAGTTTCAAGGAACTTATATTTACTTTGGAACTGTTTATCCTTGTAATTACCGCTTTGAAATAGCTGACTCTTTCAGTTTTATTTGTTGGTAAGTTAAAGATCAAACATCCCTTTTCTGTCGGTTGGAACATCTCTTTGATTTCTTTATCGAGACTCATTCGTTCCACTTTCCTGACTTCAAATTCTGAGTCCGATACGCGTCGGGAAGTTCGGATACAATTGATTGCAATTTTAACCCAACCCTCCGGTTTCCGACGTACGTAGTTTGCTGTCGAGAAAACAATTGAAATTATACACTGTGATAAATTGAATTAAAAAATTCTATATTTTTACTTTGATTTGACTTTCAGAAATTTGTCAGCGTTGGCATTAACGATATTATTGTGTTTTTCCACAACGATGTTGTTGAGAATTTCCTGGAATAAATCCACCATCAGTATCATGAAGTTAAGCATGACCTTGTGGGAGAAAGTTTGGATTTTACGGTAATTAATTTCTTTAAAACTTCAATTGAGTTAGTTTTAATATGGGAAATATCCGTCCGGAATGTCAACCAATCACGTTCAAGGAAACATTTTTTTAATTGGTCGGTCAAATCACTTTTTATATTCGCCAGCTTATAGGCTTTGGTTTATAAACTGTACCTTCATCTAAGTTCACCACGATTATTTCATCGTATGAAGATATTAGTTGACTTTTCAGTTCGAGAGGTAGTCCAATAATATAAGGAAAAATCGCATCTGCTAGCTCATACAAATGAGACGGAACCACTGTCAAATAGAAATGCTTCCATGTAAAAGGTTGAAATAAAACTAGCAAGGTCTCACAAGCCAGAGTAATAATATTATTATACTGAGACAGAAATGCGATCTTTTGTTCCTGGAACAATGCCAATAGAATGTAAATGATGTCATCAATGGAAAGTAAGTGAAAAAGTAAAGTAAAATCCCAATCAATGACCTGGTCAAAGGTCGAATTTATGGGTTTTATTGAATATATAGAGTTATCAATATTGAAATTCAATTGTATGTTATCGAACTTCATTATAGGAATCTTGGACAAGATCGCTGAATATTCCATTAGTTGATCTTCGATTATNTACAAAGTCTAGCTCAATACGGCATTTGGAGAATGTCCATAATTTGAATATCAAAAAACGGGAAAATGTAAATGATTGTGATGCTTTTGATATTAATATGCAACAACCAAAACTGAGCCGCCAAGATGCTAACTTATTTGAAAAACTTGAGAATGAAAACTTTCATGTTGCAACTGAAATGTTGAACGCTATCAAAGGTCGAACCAGCTAGCGTAGACAAATAACATTATTTTAGTAATGAAGTCTAGGTAAATTAAATTGAATTCTCCTTTGCTTTGACTTGAATTTATTCAGTATACTTTAAACCTTCCTTATTGAACTAATTTTAGTTCACGGTTTAGTTCCAATATTTTCTCTTCTTTCTAATTTCTCACTTTATTTCTCTAATTTCCTATTACTCTAATTTTCTCTACTGTTTAATTCCGAATTATTTTCTCAACAATCTTTTTCAATTTTTTCCTCGACCACAAATTTCTGATTCCATTAAGAAGACTTTTGGTTTTATAGTCCACACTTGTCCGACACTTGCAAGAATTCAATTTTTTCATTCCTGTCTCTCCATAATTTGTAGAGCTCCTGTGTTATCACTGATAGTTCAGCACTACGGATAATTTGTCATTTTTTTCATTTATGCTTCTGGCTTTTTCCATACTTTTTTCATATTTTCCTTGTTATCTTTGAAAGTTCGGAGATGCCGATTTTGTTTTCATGTTCTGTTTTTGTTTTCCAATTTTGGAATTCCTTTTTGCTTTCTTGCACTTATTAATTATAAGTGACCTTTCTCCGCTTTATTGTTGCATTTCTTTTGTTTTGTTATTCCTTCTTCATTTCTCAATTATTTTGCTTTTATGTTTTCTTCTCCAAGTTTCAGAGTGCTATCCCAATCACCCTATCGGTTTTCCCCAAGTTATTCAAACTATTTATAATATTATTTATTATTTAGGTATCCTCAACATAATATTATGTATTGTGACGTACATAAACATTAAGTATAAAATTAATGTTTCATTATTTTTATGCCATATTTTTTTTCACAAGATCCCCTTACCCAAAAACCTCATAAGTCTGATATAAAATTGTTTCCCAATAATTATCAAAATTTCTAAGTTTATTTTGGTAGAAAATTATAACACTTTTATTTTTTATATTTTCTACACTCCCCATTTCATCAAATATTTTATTATTGAATGTATTTTTAAAAAACCACTTTTTAAATCTTCTTTCAGTGTTGATTTAGTATTTGAATTTGCATACTTATCTTTTGGTTTCACCTTTGATCTTTCATAATTCAATAATTTTCATATTAATATTTGTAAGACTATAAATCAAAACAATATATAAGGTACACAATTTTATATAATTTATAAATTTAGTTACCTTTTAAAATTAAATTTATATGACTATCTAGATTCTAGCTAGATACACATTTGATAAAGGCTGAGCCGAAATATTTTATACCTAATATATTGTTTTGATTTAGTCTTACAAATATTAATATGAGAAATATTGAATTTAAATTATATTTAATATTTTCAATTTCAGTTTATCCATTCTCCTCAAATTTCGGGAAGTTTGCCAATTTTTCTGACAAAATAATTTCTTTAAAACATTCTACTTGTTACATCATGAAAACATAAAAATATTATAACCTAACTTTATAGATTTAGAAGTAAAGATTTTTATTAAAATTTAACGCAATATTCTATAGGATTTCTAATGGCAAACTAATTTCGAGTTAATTATATTCTCATCAATAATCAGCTCGATAATTCGAAACCTGAAAATTTTGATAAATTTAATTTTTAATCTTTAAATTATTGTTTTAATAAAATAAACATGAACAAATTCGGAAATTTATTTATTTATTCAATCAGATTTTAAAACAAAAAATTAAATAAACAATATCAATAAAAATTAACGCGAGTGTTTAAATGAATTTCATAAATTTCTCGTTGAACTGTAAAAATCTTTCACCTATGATCTTGTCTAATGTCCTGAGTAAAAAATAATAATAAACAAAGAATTTTTGTTTAAAAGAAGATCGTATTACTTCACATTCTGACGTGACCATGGAGAGTCAACTCTTTTCTTTTATAGCATTTATATTTGGTATTGTACGCAGCAATAGTTTTGTTGATGTAATGATTTGTTTTAATCATTAGCAGTTAGATTTTTCAAGGTCATTCTTGTGTTAATATTTGAATTTATGACTTTAGATATATAATTAGTAACCCATTCACTATTCTTCAATTATTTTATTTTACTTTTAATAAAAATTGTAATTTAATATTAAATTTTTAAAACATATTTAATCATATATTATCATGATATTTATATTTATGAAAAATTAAATATTATTAAATATTATTTTTGATCCTTTGATGTCGGCTCTTTCTATCATTGAGAAGCAGAATTCGCAAAGCGTTGGATTGTTCACCCGCTAAAAGGGAACGTAAGCTGGGTTTAAACCGTCGTGAGACAAGTTAGTTTTACCCTACTATATAATTTGTCATGATAATAGTAATTCTGCTCAGTACGAGAAGAACCGCAGATTCGGATCACTGGTAAATGTGCTCGATCGAAAGGTCAGTGGCACGAAGCTACCATCCGAGAGATTAAGACTGAACGCCTCTAAGTCTGAATCTCGCCTAAAAATCATGATATTTTGTGCCATCCTCGTAATGAGGCAATATTATCATTCATTAACGCAAGTTAGTGAATGTGGCTTAGCCATATATTTAAACTCTAAACATTCTATGAAAATAGTTTGGATGTTTTAATCATTTTTAATGATTTACGTGTTGGCATTAAATCGTTTGTAGACGACTTACATTCCGGTTGGGGAAGCGTAAGAATTCCAGTGGTTATATACTGCGAGATTTTGAACTTCATCCCCATCTGACGCGATGATATATATATTGTTTTATAACCATGAAAAATTTAGTGAAAATTTTTTTGATATTTAATATATCAACTGGTTTGGTAATAATTCATTTCAAAAATTTTTAAAAAAACAATTACTAATTTACAGGGTTTTCATCTTCTAGTATGACCTTGAAATTTAATGGTGTTTAAATCTAGTAATAATATAATAAAAATTTTACATCTTCACAATGTTAAATTAACTGACAATGAAGTCGATGACCTATACCCACTATATATAGCATCCCTTCGAAATTTAACTCCGGAAATTCTAGCTATTTTAAATAACCAAAATATTACAAAAACAAACCATTGAAAAATAAAATAACAAGAGCAATAAAAATATATATTTTGCAAAATTTATTTAGTTAGTTTTCGTCGATGAAAGATTTGCAAACTTTGCATACAACTCACGGCATTGAACAACTGGGACGAGTAGAGTACTACTCGGCTAGAGGGTGAATGAATGATATTTTCCCTCTATCATGACATGTGTAGAATTTTCTCAATAATTTCCCTATATTTATCAACATGGTATCTTTGGTAGATTTTTTAAATTTCTGGATTTTTATAAATATTGATTTATTTTTATCCAATCAAATTTCGTCATTGTTTTGTTCCCGAAAATTTTCTTAAATATGAACTTAATTTAATATCCAAACTTTAAAATGCCTTCATGATGACATTTTGTGAATGAATTCCTCACTGCCTTAGTTCATATGCCAGGAATAGCATATCCTTAGTCAGAGTGGTCTTACCTTCATTGAAATTGTGATTGTGTTAAGGTTACAAAGGTAGCAGGCGTGCAAATAGAGAAACGTGTGACAAATTACATTTACTTAACTAAAATTTGTTCAAAGTTCATATTATTCTTAATTTAGGAAACAGAATACCCTCTTTAGCCATATTTCATAACATGTAACATAAATAGTTACCCAATTACCGAAATCATTGTAACTTGTGAACTCAATTTGAACATTTGAAAAGAATTATAAGATCCAAAAAAATCAGAAATGGTGAAAAGCAAATTAGAAAGCTCTTTTTGAGAAATTCAATTTCGACAAAGCTTAGTATTATATTAGTAAATTATAAAATTTCAAAATTAACGAAATTACTAAGACATTATTTAAACAAACATTTTTTTAAATTCAAACATGAATTAATTATAAATATTTCTTTTCATTAAATATTTAATAAATACATATAACAAAAATTAAATATTTTATACTATAATTAATTGGAGAGCAAAATGTCAACAAGTGACATTTTCTTTATAAAAACTTAAAGATAACATTTTTGTAAATGATTTATAGACTCTATAATATAGAGCAGGGGTCGGCAACCTATGGCACGCGTGCCAGATTTGACACGCGGAGGAGTTGTCGATGGGATTTTATGTTGTTTGTTTTTGAATTAAATATATTTAAAAAATAATTTTGGGATCAAATTATTTACATAAAGAACTGTATTTATTTAATGTGACAGACATATAACATTACTTATTTGTAAAAAGAAATAAGGTGGCACCCTGAATTAAGATTGATTTGGCATAACACATCTAAAAGGTTGCCGACCCCTGATATAGAGTCTATTCTACATACCGAAATTTTAAATGATTTATTATTATGTGTTGTGTTTATGTATGTGTCAGTTTATTTTTTCTATCACATTCTCACTTTCTCTATTAAATGCGTGTATTTTATTATTCATTGCAGCGCTAAAAATCAACATACAGGTAAGTTGGTGTGTTTATATAATATAAACTTATTGATTATAGGTGTGTCTATTCATTGCTAAACGGGTGTTGTATTTATTTAAAAAAATAGGATTGTTATTGCTATGTGACACTAGTTATCCTGAATTAACGATACTTTTAAATTTCTTCAGTTTTCTTTTATATCTTAAAAATTACACTAAATAATAGAGTTTCTGTGAAATGTATTGAAATTTATTAATTTAATCAGAAATACTTTTGTTAGTTTTTGTCAACTAGATTTTTCTATTTGTTAATATAATTTAATAATAGCAATTAAAATTCAAACTTTTGTCCAGAAAATCATCTTGGTCGTTGTATATCCGAATAAAGGAGTTTATTTCAGTTGTGTTATCGTTGAAACCCATTATTGCGGCATCGAATAGGAAAGAATTTGTAGTCTCCCCCATGAGTACTGAAAAATTAATAATAACTAAAACCTAATCATTTAATATAAAAAGAAAGTATTTTAGTTATTTAATGCCACCTCAAATTATGTCATTATTTATTATTTAACCCAGTGATACATCAACGTCACTTGTTCCAACAAATTTAATTGCAAAAAAATAACATTAATCCAAAAGTCCTTGTAGTTCTAAAAGGCCTAGAATATCAGGAAATAACAGCCAATGTTATGTTTTGTGTTTCTTTCCATCTAATATTGATCCTTCGATATTTTATTGTCAAGAATGTCTAAACGCTTTGCTGCACATGCTGATTAACTTGGATAAATAATGATAATAATGATTAATAAAAGAAATAAAATGTTGAAAGTTTTTATTATTATACAAATAACTTGTTATTTAAACAAATATATTAGATACTTATTTCCAGCCTTTTAATTATTATATTCAATTATTAAATTTTAATTCCGTAATATGAACAAATAGATTTATATTAATAAAGTCGCGGCAACAACGGCGCGAACAATAAGAGCGCAAATAAAAGAGGAAATATCTCCAGCTAATCCATAGATCTTTTTTTAATCGCAATTTTCCTTTTTAGAATCTATTTATAAATACTTAATTCACGATTCAATATATATTTTTCTGCGCATTTATTGTCCGCGCCTTTATTGGCGGATACCTAAAAAGTATAATAAATCTCTTACCTACAGTATAACTCCTAGCGATCAGAGTTTGGTTGATCAGAATCAAGAGAAATAGCTGTATTGTAGCCACATTCATGATCTATTGCAAATTACATCAATATGAAACTGATATAAAATATATAAAAGTAAAACATAAAATATATCAATTTTTAAAATATACCCTCATCCTATTTGTACCGTTCGGAAATTACTTTTAAATATAGGAAAGTACTTCTAGTTTAAAAAGAAAATATGTTTGTATAAATACAATGTCAATTGAAAAGAAATCACTATATATATATATATTGGTTTCTGATATTATATCAGCGTTATATGCAATGCTAAAAGTAATTAAATTTTTTAAATATTCATCGATTCGCACTGAAATTCTATTAAATCATGTACGGCAAAAGGAAGGCAAGAACTTAAGATTAATTTTAGATGTAAAAACTCGTTGGAATACATTGGCATCAGATGTAAATAGATTTTTAAAGTTAATTGCATGTGTAAATAATGCCTTAGAAGAACTTGGTTTGCAAAGGTTTGATGAAAAATATATTCTTGTTCTAAAAAGCATATCAATTAGGCTTGAACCTACAATGTTAGCAGTTCAAGAACTTAGCAAAAAAGATGCTAACTTAATAACAGCAGAAGGGACAATCTTATATGTCATGAAGAAACTTAAGAATATAGATACTGAATCTTTCACTAAATTTATTAGAAATATTAAAAAATGAAATTGGGAAACGTAGAAATAGAGGTATGGTGTCCCTACTTATATTTTCACATCAGGGAACTTACTTTAAACCAAACGAGAATGAGTTTTTAAATTATTCATCTAAATCTAGCCTTAAAAATTATGCCAAGCAACTATTTCTAAGATTCTTTCCCCACAATGAATTTGAAAATCGTGAAGTTGCAGAAGATTTAGAAACTGAAATAATACATTTAGAAGAAGATGAATTAACGGAATACGAAAATTTACAAAATTGTATTCAAAGACCTAAGCAAGTTAAAGAAAATGAATTTAACATTGAAAGAGAATTTAAAAATCTTCAAGGAAATAGAGGGAAAAGAGGTGACGATGTGGATTGCTTATATAATGCATTGTTGACTGTAAATCCAACATCAACCTCTTGCGAAAGAGTATTCTCGGTATCAGGAAATAAAATGACAAAAATACGAAGTTGACTAGGCGTAAATAAGTTAAATGCTCTCGTATTTTTGAAATATTATTTCAATCAAAATGTACAGATATTTAAATAATTAATATTTTGACTAAAAAGTATTTTTGTTTTGACTAAAATGTTTTTCTAATGTTTAATGGATTAATTTAATTTTATATTATGTTATACTTGTTATAATGAACTGTTTTTGTTTTTAAATAAATAAGTATTTTTGATAATCTTTTGTTAAGAAATTATTTTTCCTAGAAATTATTTCGAGTACTCGAGTAACCGGTTAATTAAAAAAAGGTACTCGACTACTCGAGTAATTAAAACTCGAGTAAAATGGAAACCCTAATACATACACATACATACATACATATACAGCAAAAAGACAATAAATACGAATTTTTAATAAGTTAAAGATATTAAAAAGATATATTTTATGTAAATAAAGAAAAAATTAAGAATGAATAAAAATGTAAACAGAATTATTTTTTATTTTGAAATGAATAAGGTCAAAAATTAGATAAAAATTAATAAGATTTATAATAATAGTGGTAACGAGGAGGTGTTCACACCCCTTCCAAAAGGTCATATTTATATATGTAAAGATCTTATTAAAGTTTTGTAAGTATCATTTGAATGCGAAAACTCACTTTTGATTCTATTTGTTATGAATTTTAATTTTAATTTTTTATCTTAAATTTTAATACCCCTCCAATATTTTCAATATAATTCAATCATGTTACAATTGTAAAACATGCATTTGACCATGAACAAATACTAGCTCAAGAAACACACACACATGCGAGATCACTAAAAAAGAAAACAGATTAAAAGTGACCAAAATTAAAAGATTTTATTTATTTAACTGTACGCAAATGACACAAAGCTTGGTTTAAATTTTGATAGTATTCCCTAGTGTCATTGATTATTTAAAATATAATTAAATTTTGAAATTATTAAAACTAGAAACATTCTAAAAAATCTTTGTGAACCTTTTGTGGTTCACGATCCAGGGCCAAATTTGTGTATTGTGGGACCCCTAAGGACAATATGTCTTTGGGGCCCTCCCCAAGAATTATTTACAATTAAAAAGTTTAATAAATATTATTATTATCTCTTTATATTTAAATAGCACAAGCTTTGTTATGTCCAGTGCAAATCTTAATAGAAGACTAGTTTCGATCTTTTGGTTGTCATTAGTATTATGCAGGAGACGCGAAGATTTTTCTTCGCGCCAGGTAATTTTACAATATTGCTGATTCAGCTTTATTGCATACTTTTTCTGGTACACTGAAACTCACATCACTTGCTTATTAGCTTGGTCACAGAAAATTTGTAAACTTGTAAACATGGCGTATGAAAAATCATAATCACCTCTGCTGACTAAAAAATAAGTCAATGCACAGAAACTGTTTACAAGTACATCTGATTACCTTCAGCGTCTTAACTAATAAAGTAATGGGTGTAAATATTTTTATCGGATGTCTTTACACTTTAAAATATAAACAGCACAAGCTTTGTAATACCCAGGGCATAAAAAGGGAGTTTTCTCTTGATATGTTACCGTTTTTATAGATGGGCAGGAGAGTCTCGTGAAGTATTTGACGGTAAACTGTGGAGGTGACAGACCCTTAACAATACTATAGCTTTAATTTTCCATTGAACCAAATATCTTTAGAGCCTGTGTTTCATTGTGAATTGGAGACAAGTGTTGATCCGGTCGACGCCACACACCAACCAAGATCATTGGTGAAGAACTGTTGAAAGGAACTCTCATCAGTAAAGATAACACGTTCCCAGTAGTAATAAGGATTTTTCTCATACCCTTTGCCCAGGAAAATTGATTGGCAATATTCTTGGGTGTCAGAAGTGGCTTTGGTTTTGCAGCTCTGCTATTGTATTCCAACTTCTTCAAATAACACCGTAAAGTAAACACAGATAAAGCAGCTTCTTTGCTATTTGGGCTGCTGTTGTACCATGATCAGATCAATACTTCGTCTCACTGACAGAAGAATACACTCAGATAGTTTTGGGCGTCCAATACGAGGGTCAACACTGGATTTTCCTGAATTACGAAATTGACACACAATATTGTTCACTGTCGACAGATGCATGTGCAATGCACCCGCAACGTTTCTTTGTGATCTTCCTGCCTCACATTGTGCAATAATTCGACTTCTTAAAAATTTCACAGTTAATTGGCACCTGGAGTGCGTGGCATGATTAACACAAGTGTGAAAACCCTTGGAAATGAGCTATGTTATATAGTCATTTGGAAAATGCTAACCAATTATAGTTAGTTTTCGTAGAATGACTAACGATAAGGCAATGTAAATTTTGTATTTTAACTTTATTGTAGTTCTTGCAATGTGATGCTACTATTTTTCTATTTTATTGGGTGCCCCTTTACTTATGGCAATACTCTGTAGCTGAATTGAAATCCACCTTTAGTCAACTTATAGCAGTTTTTAGTAGTCTCATATCGGCGCTGTCAAACCTTTTTACAACCTGCCACGATACGGATCATTGGCATTTCTAGTTACGTTTTGTTTTATGTTTAGACATTAAGCTACCACTTTATCGTCTTGAGTTAAGTCTTGTAATTTTGCCAAATAAAATCTAAAGTAATCGACATCTTTAAACGACATTAAAATTACAAAATATAAGGCAAAGATTCAAATCTAATTTTCATTAAATAAATTTTAATATTTAATATAGTATAACAGTATAAATAAAATACTTGGTTAAATTGGATAAATTATGCATCGTTCGATAAACAAAATATGATTTTCAGATAACATTGAAATAAAAATGTCATGTCGATTAAAATTATAAGTCATTGTAAAATTTTAAATTTACCACATTGAATAATTACATACTAATAATTACGGTTGGTAACAGAAATAGTGTTTCATATTGTAATATATGTATACTTCTAGGGCAAAATATGTCTTCGTGAATTATCAAATATATTTCCATTTCATTTTGATATTATTTTCATAATCCTAATAAATAAATTGTTGTTAAGTCTGTGTTGAGAAAAAGTTGTGTTGAATTCATTTTATTTAGTTTATTTTTGTTTTAATTCGATTTCCCGGGATAGCTCTGCATTATGTCTCTTTCTAGCTCTAAAAAAAACTTCAAATGTTATCAATGGATATGGGAGGGGGAATGTTAATTAACTACCGAATCAACATTGAAACACTCAAACAAATTTAATTACAATTACTGCATATTATAGGGAAATTAAATATTTCACAAATGGGTCTATGTGGGATTGGGAATAAAATATCTAAAGATATTTGTTTTAATGAACTGTCTAAATTGACTTCTCCAATTAAAGAGAGTACAAAAACCTGTTTTCTCGGGGAAAAATCAGTTGGTTTTCTCTGCAAGTAAAATTTTTCAAAAGTAGGAAAAAAGATTTTCTTAATCGAATAAATTCATTGCAGGCATTAATTAGCAGAATCGGGAAAATGTTTATAATTTGTTTTGTCAGAGGGAAAATTAGAAAATTACTATTGTAAAATGAGTAGAATTGAGAAAATTTAGGTTACTACAAGATCAATCGTGTTAATTTCCGTTTCTTTTCTTTCTACAGTTGTAAGCAATTCTTCTAAATTGGTTTATGATGGTATAATGGAGAACACTAATTGTTGAAGGCCAATCATTTATTATTATTACTACTATTATTATTATTATTATTATTATTATTATTATTATTATTATTATTATTATTATTATTATTATTATTATTATTATTATTATTATTATTATTATTATTATTATCATTATTATTATTATTATTATTATTATTATTATTATTATTATTATTATTATTATTATTATTATTATTATTATTATTATTATTATTATTATTATTATTATTATCATTATTATTATTATTATTATTATTATTATTATTATTATTATTATTATTATTATTATTATTATCATTATTATTATTATTATTATTATTATTATTATTATTATTATTATTATTATTATTATTATTATTATTATTATTATTAATGTTATTTTTTAAACAATTAAATGATAATTTAAGCCTTTTGGTGAGAATAATATATTTAATACAAATAAAAAAAATTCGACTATAAGGTAGCCCTTGTCAATTGTATTAAATATATTATTCGCAGTAAAAGGCTTTAATTATCATTTAATTGTTTAAAATTTAATTAATGCTATCATCATCAGTTATTATCATTAATGTTATTATCATTATAATTATTATTTTATTAAATTGTTATTATATAATTATTATTTTAGTATTATTTTTTATTATTATCATTTTATTGTTATTATTAAACTGTCTTCCTTTTTTCCTCTTTAAAATAAACAATATATTTTTCCATAATATTTTCATTAACATTGTTTAAAAATACATTTGAGTTCAATATTAATTTCATGAAATCCAAACTCAAACAATTGAATAACCATTTATACTGCTTGTCATATGCATAACTTAGAAAGTGAGAATTATTAGTTTAAGAATCTTTATTGATACAAATCACTCTTACTAGTGCATTCTTTAATTTCTCTTAGAATTTCACGCATATATGTTTTCGCATCATTCATCTTAGCTCGACATTAAAATGATAATTTATGTAGTATAAAATATCAAATATAATCTCTCCTTATAAATATATTATTGGTACTTCGTTTATAAAAATTTATAATTTATAATTTATCAATCTCATTGGTAATTTTCTGCTTGAGAGAGACATTTTAACAGAAGAATTCTGTGTTTTACAACTACATTTGTAACCCTTCCAGTTATCAATAAACTGCAAGAAGTCTGATATCAAAGGTTTGCGTACGTAATTTGAGCATTATATGAATTATCTAGACATACTAACCCTTTTAACAAATTTTAATATATTCATTATTAATCTTTTTGAATTAAAAATAACAATATTTATTTAAATAATAATAATAATAATAATAATAATAATAATAATAATAATAATAATAATAATAATAATAATAATAATAATAATAATAATAATAATAATAATAATAATAATAATAATAATAATAATAATAATAATAATAAAAGTAACTCACTGAATTAAAGTATTGGGAAAAGATAATAAATGACAATATATTTTCCCTTTGTAAATTAAAACAAGCATTTAAAAGAACAAAATTCTGATTACGAACAAAGTTTAATTTAAATGTTTTATTTGTACTTACTTGAAATAATTTAAATCGTTTTCTCTATATGTGGAAGAAGTAAAAATAATGGAAAAGGGGTTTTATTATATTTATTGAAACAAATAATTTGCTCCAATCATAGCAGCTGTAAAGTTCCTATGAATTTGAATTTTCTCTCCCTAAAACGATGGGTTTGAAAATGAATAATATTTGAGTTCTTGAAGTATTAAACAGTGAATATAATAATGGGATATTTTATTTATATATTTTCTTTATAAATTATAAACTTTATCATAATAATAATAATAATAATAATAATAATAATAATAATAATAATAATAATAATAATAATAATAATAATAATAATAATAATAATAATAATAATAATAATATTAATAATAATAATAGGAATAATAATAATAATAATAATAATAATAATAATAATAATAATAATAATAATAATAATAATAATAATAATAATAATAATAATAATAATAATAATAATAATAATAATAATAATAATAATAATAATAATTGTTATCATAAAAATTAAAAGTGGTTAAGAATTTGCGTGTTTTAGGCGTGGTTTATCTTACAATTTATTATATTACAAAATATATTTTGGTACGAACCACGCGACATAAACATGCTACCGTACGTCTCGCTCTTCTATCATACATATCGCTGCTTGGAGTTATAGGGTTCTATGTTCTAGGAACATCGATATGCTTTGAAATATGCTGATAATGTGTGAGCAGAGGTTCCGTGCGTTCACAGGATGGTCACATTCCACACAGCCATATTCGCGAGCGCGAGATGACCGATCATGCATTGCGGCGTTGGGTAACATCTGTCAACCGTTTATGATTCCTAGCGCCAGGAGGCGCTAGTTGCCCACATACTGCACACACATACAATGACAACCTCCCGAAACTCATATGCATTCGGAATTAGCAGACGGGACAATACCCCAACTCCAACTACTTGTGTAAGGCATGTGTTTTAGTATGTGTTGGTATAAAGGGTAGGAATAGACGTATACATTACTGTGCATTTATAGCAAACTGTCACATTTTACCAATAAAATTAAATGTACAAATATCGGACCGTTTTCATTATGACACCATAATTTTCGATAGATCAAAAGGGGGGGGGGCAGAATATTTACGTTAGTAAACTGGGTCGCAATAACAGAAAGGTTGAGAAGCTCTGGTGTAAATAATATTAATTTAGCTTGATAAATACACTTTTAAATGTCAGTATAAGAAGGAATCCATTCCTGCATAAATAGAAAATATTTATATTTATATTTTCTCATAAGCAGAAAATAATTGTTTTAAAATCCATATGTATAAACAGGAATCACTTTTATAAAAAATTTAAATATTTTTAATGTTAAAAAATGTTAACACGCACTATAAAACAGTAACAAATATATACGACGATTTTCCATCAATTTGAAAAACCAATTGTTGTGAAAGTCGACATTTATTCGTAAATTTTATTTTAATGAAAGTTTTAAAGCCACGCGACTTGTTTTTTATATTGGAATCAGTGCAGGTTGAGTTTTTAAGTAAATATATCTTAGATCTTATAATTTTTATAAGATCTTATACGACAAGAACAATAATATCGATGATCTATTTTGGAAAAAATATCTTTGGAAAAACATCAATTCTTTATCATTTTAATTTTGTGATTAAAAATTATTTATTTTAATAACAAATTTGTTGCTTTTAAAAAATATTAATTTCTCAAAAAATTATTTAAGTTTAATCTTCTTATTTCAAAAAATATTTTCCGCAATTTAGTGTTTAAATATGTTAATTTATCGTTAGCAATTTTTCAATTTAGTGTATTTTAACAACCTTTTAATGTTTTTTATAAAAATATCATATCTTTGATAATTTTTAAAAATTTGAGTAATTAATTTAAAATAAACTTTCAATAATATTTTAGTCTCTTTATAATTCACATTGATGACTTACGTATGTCTATATCACGACAGAATGTGTGGCAACAAGTTTTAGCTCAGGATGCTCTGTATAATAATTACAGATTTCCTAATAAGCGTGATCATCAAAACAGAAATCTTTATTTACGTCGTCGTACACAATTATCTAGAGAGTATTTTCAGAATAAATCATTTGTCAACCAAGATCCCCAGATTCGTTATAAATATTACTTAATCCGAAAACAAATATTGTGTAATCTTTACGGGCCAATAATATCCAGTGGTTCAGAAGGAGGATCCAATTCCCTCAGATCAAAAAGTCGAACCCCAAGCTTGCCATCGTTAATCAGACAAATGGATCTTGATTTATCTGATGGATTATCTCCGATTTCTGGAAATAAATCTTTTATTAGTCGAATTGCAGAAGTCGTACCGACAAAAATTGCCTCGGCTAGTCGAGCATTAGCGGGAAATGATTCAGTAGAAGAAGGTTATGCTTTCACTGGAATCAAACACATCTTTGATCATTGCTCAACTGCAGTTAATCGAATCAGATTTGCACATAATAATGCCTCAAGGTTAGCAATCGGCTGTGACGACGGTTCATTATCAATTTGCTGTACGTGGCCATTTCAAGAAGAGCGCGTATTGGCAATAATGAAAGACCAACACAAAAGTGGAATCACAGATTTAGCGTGGTCGAGCGCCAATGATTTCATTCTCACTGCTTCTCGAGATTCAACGGTTTGTTTATGGAATGTCGAATCATCGTCTCTGGCTCGTATTTACACATCAAAGGAATTAAATATAGGAAAGGAAGTATTAACTGTTGCATTTCAGCCGATGAATAACAATTTATTTGTTGCCGGCGGATCCGATGGAGTCATTCAAGTTGTCAATTTGTCTACTGGAAAAGCGGTAAAATCCGGTCGAGATAAATTGGGTGGAATGATTACCTCGATGACATTCGAAGAATCAATCGGGGAATGTTTATGGATTGGCAACACTCAAGGAATTATCCAGTCATATCTATTCGAAGTTGGAACCGGAAAAATTAATCGAGCCAAACGTTTGACCGTGTCGACAAAACCGTGCACTATTTCCAGCTTGGCGTCACGCGCTTGGATCAATCGGGAAGCTCGTGATCCGTGCCTGCTTGTCAACGCGTCCATTAATTCCCTTCTATTCTTTCGGATCGCCTCGACAGATGGGCAAATCGTTCTCAAAAATAAATTCCCGATTCGGCACACCGAGAAAATGATTCACAGCTGCTTCTGTCCGTTGATCTCGTTCCGGCAAGGAGCGTGCGTTGTCACTGGCAGTGAAGATGGAAACGTTTTGATGTTCGACGTGACCGCTGGACAGTTGAATTCACCGAAACATTACATCAATATGCTTCAGGGTCACAGAGGCTCGGTTATCGATGTTGCGGTCAGTTGTGATGAACTGGTGCTTGCGTCGTGCGATGATAAGGGCCATGTGATTCTATGGAAACGCGTCAATGATGATTCCAATTTACAGATAAATGGAGTTTAATTTTATTATTTGCAATTGATTTGTAATTGATTCAAATATTCTTACATTTTGCCTTCCGAATATGTTTTGTGTGTATTTTGTAATTGCCCGTGTGTATTTTGATATTGTCTGTGTGTAGTTTGTGTGCGGAGGTTGGAGTTTGTGTGTATTTCGTTAATTGCACACAATTTATTGCACTGTACAGTACTCGATAATTTGATAGCTTTAATTTTCGATTACATTCCTGAGCATAATAATTATTATTTGATAAGGCTGTGTAGAATTTTGTTGTTATTTCTTTATAACTTATTTATGTAGATATCTATACACATTTAATACGTGTTTTGTTTCAAATAAATATGTTTATGCTATTATAAAGCTTTGATATTCTTTTCGAAAAAAGCAACTAAAAATTATTTTCATTGTTATTAATTTAGATTTGTTTATTCTATTATGTCAAAAGTTGGCATTGTTTAAATGAGCCGTTTGCTAGTGAGTTTCGGTTTGTTTTAGTAACAAATAAAGCTCGGCATTTTGATTTTCAAATTGGAAATTGTTAGTAAATAGTTTGAATTGAATTTGGTAATTATTGTAGATAAATAACATTTTTTTGCATGTTGATTAAAGTAATTTCAAATATTTATAATTGAAACTGATGAACGTAATCATATTTGAAATCCGGAAAGATGAAATTTGTTTGTTTGCAATGATAAAATGGAAGTCATTTAAAAAATTTATGTGATTTCGCTTTTGCATCAGATAATTTATTCATTCATAAAGTTTAGTAAATAAGTAAGTAAATGTATAATTTTGTATATATATATATTAAGTTTTTGTCGGGGAAAAATGATTTTATAGCCCAAACGGGCTGAAAATCATCATAGGCTCCTTAAAACCGAATAAATTTAATAAATCTTTTACTTAATTTAATATAGCTAATTTATTTAGTAAACCTCAATATAAATGTTTGGCTATTTACTATTATATTTAATCAAACTTTTTTGTTTAGACATCAATATATTGAAAAGTAACTTCCATTTCCATTCTGCGTACGTACTAATGAGTCTCTGCCCCCTCACTATAAATGCATGCAAGCAATTAGATTTGCTAAATTAAATAATTTATCAGCACAAAAATATATATGATTCCTCGTTATTTGCCTGCTACTATTTATTGAGTTTTGAATAGTATGTGGTAGAATGCGTCATTTGAAAGTCGAGTCAAAAGTACATATTATTCAAACAACATTAAAAATTATTCAAGAAATGATGTTTTCATATTTTAATCAATTCCTCACATATGTTGAGCCCAAAATGTTTCCAGCTTACCCCTGTATGAAATCAACTTTTAAATTTATTCTCATCGTTTTATAGATAATTTATTGATTGTTTGGTGGATAATATATTATTGATTTTTCCTTTCATTTTAAGTGTAACACATAATTATGTCAATGCAGGTGGATGTTTTGGATAAAGTGGAGTATTGAAGTACCATTTGGTTTTGCCTTCTTGATCAAGGGAATTATAGAAAAGACACGAGTCTATCAAAATACACACCTTACAAACAATTTCCAATCTCTATCATATTACTTTTTATTGAGTCACTTTCCCAAACCCTTCCACAATTGCCATTACAACTGTCATTCACTCATAATTCTCGAATTAATTATGTAATAATTTGTCCAAATTACTTAACTTTTCTCGCATTAATATACTGTTGTTAATTTGAAATTGACCCGTAAACTTATGAAAATTATATTAAATAATACAAATTACTAAAATCATTGAACTTTTGAACCTGTAAAGAGAAAAAAAGCCGAAATTAATTAAAAAATTTATTTGCTTAATTGTTTTCAAAATAGGGTTCATTAGCAAATTTTAAAATTCAAAATTGATTTTTTAATAATTTCTTGTGTGCCAAAGCTAGATACGAGCTTGAAGGAAATAATTATTGGATTGATGTGTAACTGGAATTGTATAAAGGTACCGTGAAGAAAAATCACTACAAAAAGACTAACAAAACACATTTCAAAAATTTTAAAGTGACAATAAAAGAATTGAAGGTTGATCAAAGGAACTAAAGAAAGGAAAATTATTCCATTTGCAAAATCGTCTCAATATTGAATTTCATACCTATGTCTGTGTGTCTGACAGAGTTCTGTAATTATTTGCTATTTGTATACAAATTTTGGAGTTCAGTGTTATGTTATGTGTTGTCAATTTGGTTATCAATAAATCTATATAATGTTGAGAATTTGGTAATTTTATACATCTTGAACGTGATTGAAGTTCTTCATATTTATTAATGATACACACATTTATTATTGTTTAAGTTTTTATATTATTTATTGTCATTTAGTCCCTGGCATAATGCCCTTTGGTGTATTAGATGTTATTTAATTTTAAAGCAAAGTTAATGTACCATTAGTGTTGATTTTTCGAATTAAAATAATAAATAGATGAATAAATAGATCATCAGCACCAACAATTTTGAAGAAAAATTAGAGAAAACAGGGAGAATAAAAATCTGAAAATAAATTGAAAATGCTCTGAAAAAGAATCACAGATAGAGATCGAGTCGTTAGAAGAAGATACGAGTTAAGCCAAAAGAGGGACAAGGAAAAAGAATTCAAAAAATCATGAAATATTTATATTTTACGATTATATTTGGACGGGAAGTTTTCGTTTTATTTCTTTGTAATCATTTTCATGCAATATCAATAAATTTTTATCTTTATTTTGTTTTATAAATGTGTAAAATTGAAATGTTTTCATTTTTTAGCAACTTTAGAACGACTTAGGTCCTGAAACAAAAGATACTCATCCATCTCGATTTTATTGTAAATTAAAATAAAAATTGATGTTCAGTTATAAAACAGGCTGATTAGATTGGGGCAAAGGGATATGTAGTAGAGAGATCGTTAGCAGGATAAACAGATAATGAGTGAAATTATATGCCATGAAAGCAGAATCGAATTTAAGATAGCAGGATTAGATCTTTCAATGGTAAATAACCAAGGTGACATTTTGAAGTAGTGATCTCAACAGTCACGGAATAGGGAGAAGTTTATTTAGTTTTCATTAGTTCTCTCTTAATTTTGTGAATGCAATTAAAGTTTTTAAAACAATAAAATGATAATTTAAGCCTTTTGCTGCAAATAATGTATTTAATGAAAGAATTTTCGACTATACGATAGTCCTTGTCAATTGATTGACAAGTACCATCGTATAGTCGAAAATTCTTTCATTAAATACATTATTTGCAGCAAAAGGCTTAAATTATCATTTTATTGTTTTAAATAATAAATGCTGCTACCAAGCAATCATCATTTTATAATTAAAGTTTTGATTTTAATAATTTTGATCAATTTTTTTCCAATTTATTTAAACAATTAAATGTGCGATTCTAATAATAATATTGATAAAAGGGTCACAATATACAGTAAATAGTACATACGGCAAGCAATGAATAATGAATAGATATCCGGATGTAGTTAGACCTACTCGTGGCGGTTGGCGAAAGAAGTTCGAGTGAGGCCGGTAGACAATACTCAAACTTTTTCCCAATGAATCTCGGGCTCGGAAGTTAGTGATAGAACCAAATTAATCTAGCATGGACATAAATTGAGTTTGAGTAGACGTCGTGGAATGGCAAATGTATAGCTCAATGAACAAAAAGTTAAAGATGTATCAAAGCAACGATCTGTGGAAGATGGAGTTGTAAAGGAGGATTGATCAAAATAACTAATGAGACATCATTAAAATGAAATAAAATTTCATCAATTTCACCTAAATAAATATTTGAAATTTTATAAAGATTATAAATAATGTGATTGTTCCAAATTACGATTCAGGAAGGTACAGAACCTGGCGGTGAAAACCGGATCAAAGCAGTAGAGAATCTCGAATTCCACCCCAAACTCTGGAAAGATTTAACAGCGATAGATGTTCTTTATTTGATTTCGTCTTAGAAAGAAATAAAATCTTATAACCTTAAATAACTCTTGTTTATTTGAGTTGATTATAGTTATACACATAACCTTTTATTTTGAATACGATAACTAGAACTCGTAGGAAACTGTGAGAAGTAAAACTTTAGTAAAACCACAACAATCTAATTTTAATTTTTTTTGTGTAAATTTAAATAAAATAAAGACAAGATAGATAAGAATAGCTATGAATAAATAAATGTAAGCATCAATTGGCAAAGATGGAAAAGTGATACTAACAATGAATTCGTCTAATATTGTTAATTTTAACAACATTTTATATTGTAGTGGTAAGGTAGAAGTAGAGTTATGAAGTAATGTTAGGATAGTTTTAGTAAGGATGGTGGAGGAGGTTGATTTCAGAGAAATCAAAGTAGAGGGTATTGAGGTTCGGAGATTGTTGGGTAAATAGTATAGGTAGTATATGAAAGCTAGAAATTCAAAAAAGAGTAATGTGGGTTTAAGTGTACTATTGGTATTATACTGCTGATAAGCAGTTTTGAAACATAAAAAACCTAGTAAACAAGTACAAACAAGGCAGCATAAAGTGTCCTAGAAGTAGTCTAATGTAAAAATGAAAAGGTCTCTTTCTCTCAAAATATTTTTGTCAAGTGGATTTGGCACAAATCCGTTTGCACATCAACTTCTGTAAAAGATAACGCTAGCATAACTAACATGCACTAAAGAAAATCCCCAATGAACACATCGGTGTGCCACAATGACCAGTGTAGACAGATAGATAGTCATCTAAACTAGCCTAGTATTTAAGTCAAAGCATTCTTCTCTTTCGCATTTGATAATAAATCGAAATGACTGAACCAAGAAATTTACGAAATAACGAACTTGGCCTTTCGTCAGAAGATTTTGAAAGAGGTAAGAGATGTGGATATATTTGATGTTTAAATTAATTTTAACTTTAAATTTTTATGTACGAGAGTTAACATCAGTGGTATGATCGAAGCCAAAGGAAAACCAATGCAATGCACAGGGACGAGCGAGTTTTTTTCGATTAAATGTGATAAATTTATGTCATGGAAATTATTAGACCAGGGGTTGGGAACTTGAGGCCTTTAGGCCACATGCGGCCTACGGAATCTTATCGAAATAAATCTTAATTTATATAAAAAACCATGAATTTTGAGGATTTACAAATAAGAATACTTGTAACTACTGAACTGCATATACCGTACTGTACAAGCATCCCGCCGAGTACAAAGAACGAAATATAAAACTTAATCATTCACACCCATAAATACAAAACGTATGTAGACGAATAAATAAGATTATTGAGACTGATTATAAACATTGTTTTAATTACTAACTGTGTATAAACAAAAGATATAAAATGAAATTAATTAATGTTAAAATACTTTTTGACTGCGGCCCCATTTGGAGGCGACAAATTTCAATGTGGCCTATGGAAATAAAAAGGCTCCCCACCCCTGTATCAGACCATTATAAAATACACAGAAACAAATTAATTGACTGTCGGTCGACAATACAGCATCGGAAGGCGAGAATGATGGTGATATATGTGTTGTTGGAATGCATACGAGTGAGGACCTAGTTATGAATTGTATATTTAAGTTTCAGGACGAAAGGTAATATGGACCGGGCCGAGTAATAACTGGGTGGATCAACACGAGTGGAGAGTAACCAAGACCGAAGCTAGGAACTACCAAATCGAGTCCGCGTATCGAGGAAGTGAAGTTCGGAAAATAAATTCCTAAATCAATGCCCAGATAACTATGGTCAAAAAGTAGCCAGTAGTAAATCAATTCGCGACTGGCTCGCACGCTGGCCAAACAAACGGTGCAAGACTCAATTCAGAGGCTGCGTCGTGTCGAGCACGACATCCGCAAGGACTTTTACCAGATATTGACGGGGATAGTGAACAGCAATCACACATGGAAAGATGACCTGTTCAAATGCATAAACTGGGAACAATAAGTTCCCAAACACATCCTCTGGTGCAATGATAAAGAGCCTCAAAATTATTTGCGATCTCGGTCCCGAAAAAAATTAGACGAAATTAATTTAATTTAAATGATAATAGTGCTAAGATCAATTATATGAGAAATAAAATTTTATTATTCAATTTTGTTTGTTCACGTGGCATAATGGAATGCTGATAGTACGACTGACGGTGATTGGTGCATGGAGAAGTTGAGTGAGTGATATCATTTCTCCGAGATGTGGCCTGTGGTTGCAGTTGAGACACTCCATCTGTGTAGAGTTAAGTATTCATGTAGAACTTCTCAAATTTAAGTATAAAATGATATTTGGATAAAACGAAAACAAAAAAACGATAAATAAAAATTAGCTGCCATAAGCAGTGGCGTACCAAGGATTACTGGGGCCCTTGTGCAGATTTTGGGACGCACAAAATATTTGTCGAACGAAGTGATCCGAGGAACCAAACCATAGGCAGGCTTGGGGGAAGGTGATTAGCAACTCTCTGAGTAAATTTGCGCATTTTAGCGGCCTTCTGTTCTCGTTCCTCACGTGCTCGTCGCTTAGCAGCCCCACTTAAATATGACCTAGACATAGTTAAGGGTGTGCAGCTAATGCAATTATATAATATCCAACTAATTATACAATTATTGTAAATTGATATACAATTAGCAATATTATTTTTATCCTTTTTACCGCATAGTAAATATCAACAAAACTCTATGACCTCTGCCATGATGTCGTTATACCGCCATTTTGAATCGAGTAGGCAAGTAAATTGGATTTGACGTTTTATTAATAAATAAGTCCTCATCACATAAAAAAAAACCAACGTCAAGTAAAGCAAATAATTTAATAGATGAATGGGTGTGACATATGTGGTTTACAACTATATCCAATATAGATTCCTAATAATATTAAATGTATAAACCGTCCAAACTGTGGTTGCTGTCTTAATAAAAACAAAACAAACGCCAAAGCGATACTTGGTTTGATGACAATCGGGGAATTTATAATGCTCGAACGTATAAATTTTACTAATTTTTCGTCCTGGACCCTTGTGCCGTGCACAACCTGCACAACCTATTGCTACGCCACTGGCCATAAGTCAACCGGATAAAATAAAGAGGGAAATGTTCAAGGGTAGGTTTTCAAATTTGAATCTACATTTTCTTGATTATTATGAATATTTGTTTTAGTGTTCCAACTAATGAAGAATAAGTGAGCGAGCAGTAACGCTGCAATCTCGAGTCTAAAAACTTAAATTGGCCAGTGCAGGGAGATGGAACACTCCTGGTTTCGTCCGGAAGATATGAAAAACGCATACAGCAGATCCAATATCTGCTGATACAGAGTTCCCTGTACCAGGGTAGCTCAGCGCATTGGAGATCACGATGTGACAAATGGAAGCCCGGATAAACCAGCGAACGGTGGATGATCACAAAGCGAAGCAGATTGAGCCACTGATTGCGACATAAATATTTTCCGATTAAGGACGGAGGGACCGTGTGCACGAATTAAGAACCCCGCCAGGTTAAGCAGTAAAGCACAGTAAGTAAAGAAAACGAGAGCGAGTCAGGTGTCACGTGCTGAAAGAAACACGAGTTTTGAGCTCCTCTAAGCAAGCATTAAATCTGGTCGAAATGCTGGATTTGTGTAGTTTAAATAAATATATTTGTCTTCGGTTATGTTTATAGAAAGCGAAGACCGAATTTCATTTTTCGCACAAATGTTTTTAATATATAAATGATATATAGTTATCAATAAAGCATTGAGCACGTAATTTAATTAAATCACCTAAATTTTCAGTAAATCAACAAGTCCAAACACTGCTGCAGGAGATGCGAAATGCTCATGCAATCATCATGGACGCGGTGGTAAAACTAGGAAAGAGGTATGTGTACGTGCGCGCAGTGTGCGGAATATCAGCCAAACTGGTTGTGTGTTATAGAATTAGAATAAAATTTTGTTAATAATTAATAATGAGGAAAACAACTAATAAATATGGAACTTCAAATTGAGTCGGATATATGCTTTTTAACAATAATCCGCAAGCCCATAAAATTATTTGCAGATTATAGTGAAAAAGTACGCTCACTTTTCGTGAGTATTCACTCATTCCATATAATTTCAACGTTGATTATTAAAACGGGTATTGAGTGATAGAGTAACGTTGTATTCTGTGTTACGCTGGAAACGGCACTGAAGAGTATAGTTTAGTTATCTGTAATCTACCATTATTATGTTAATTTTATTGTTCTATATTATTATTTGAATTATAATGTTAGTCACAATAATACTTTTATTTTATTTTACTTAAATTTCTTTTTTTAAATTTAATTATCCGTTTCTTATTTTTGTTTTAAGTACTAATGGATCGAAAGATAATCCTGAGGGGAAAGTTAACCATGACCGAGCCTGTTCCCTATCTAATAATTATGTTAGATTTAATTGCTACGATGACAGAATTATTAAAGCTTAAGAAACAAGCCAACTTGGTAGCTTTAGCAAAGCCTACAAATTTCATAAAAAATGATGTAATTTTGTATTGTAAATTTATTTTAAGTTCACTTCTTGAGGTTTCTTTTCAAGTTACCATTATATTCAAACAAGTACAAAATTTGGGTGTTTCAGCATAATGGGAATAAATTAGTTTAAATTGCATAAAAAATATTATAAAGTCATCTGTTTCTCTAAATACTCTTGTACTTAGAATATATAATTAAATGTATATATTTTGTATTACTAGATTCCAAATTTATTATTTTAATCCAAATGAAAATGATTCATTATTGAATAATAATATTTTATTTAATTTTTAAATATTAATTTAATAATTTCGTAAAAATTAATATTATATTTAATTAAATTTTTAATTAAATTGGAAAATTAGAATACAAGGTTTCTTTAAATTAAACATTTTTTCGTTTGTTTTAATATTTATTAAAAATGTGGGCGCCTTCAGGTTAAGATTTTCTTTTAACTATTTATTTAATATTCCATTTTCAATTTAGATTTAAACACTTCAAAAACTAGCGGAGGCTTTATTCCTCAATCTACTAAAGTAAAAAGGTTTTTTAAACTGTAATAATTATAATTATTGTTTAAGAAACTTACAACGAAAAAAAGCTGCTTAATTCCTTGCACAATTCATGAGTTAGTTTCAGCTAATCTAATCGGTGATTCGTTGGTTAGTATAAATAAAGTCGAATTAAATTTGGTTAGTGCAATTTAAGACATTCAAATTTCTTTATTCCTTCAATTGATTTAGGTTTCCATTGTTGGTATTATTAGATCTGCCGAAGATAAAGGAAGCTTTCGACAGTTTACAATCAGTGATGGTTCTGGGTCTACTATTATTGTCAATCAATTTAACGAACAAACAGTATATTTTCTACATCATAAATATTTACATAATTTAAACTAATATATACATAGAACAATGATCAGTTCGTTTTAAATAAATATGCGAAATTTATTGGACAAGTTAAAAGAAGCAATGAAACTAATTTTCTCAATTCTATCAAAATCTTACCGATAAAGAGTTTCAATGAAGTAACACTGCACATCCTCAGCGTTATTCATTCCCATAAAGCAATTGCTCAATCGAATGAAATTGTTTCCGAAAATCCGACAAAGGCGCCATCGGACGACCTGAGTGAGAAAATAGTGAAAGTATTCAAAATGAACCGATCGAATGGAACTCAAGGAATCTCTGTGGATTTTATCAAGAGCGCGCTGCCAAATTTCAACGCTGATGAAATCATGCGAAAATTGCATTTCATGGAGAGCGAAGGCAGCATTTATTCAACAATCAATGAGAATTATTTTGTATTAAATGAATAATATTTGAGCTTATTAGAATATATTTTGTGTCATTTATATCTGTTAATAAATCTTTGTTCAATTATTAATCAATAATGATTATTTTGGGTGCTTTTATTAGGGTCAACGCTCGGCTCAAATTTGGACCAATCAGCGCAATTCTCAAATAGTTTATCGAGGATTGAAGCTTTCTCAAATTCATTATGTTTAGAGTAAACATCAATAACATCAACACTTGAAATGCATTATTTTTATATTATGAGGAATTGTTAGTAGTGGGGATATATCCCTCACGACCACAAGCCTCCCACTGTTTTCATGTTTTATACCTATTTTTCCCCCATAAACGTAAAAAAAAACACTTAAAACCCCTAAAAACCTATATCTTTTAATTTCTTTATTCTGAAGACATTTTGGTTTCAAAATAAAGACTTAAAAAAACAACAAAAATATTAATAAAACGGGGAAAAAAATACTGATAAAACTATGAAAAACGTTTTTCGGCTTGCGGTCGTTAGGGATATAAACACACTACTTGAGGATGTCAACTAATTTATAATTTTATGAATCTTAATCTTGAAGAATAAAAAATTTTATGAAAATAGTAAAACTGCTCTGAGAGGACAGTGTTATTTTTTTTTTTTTTTTTTCACTGTCCTCTCAACAGTTTTTTTTGATCCGGATCATTTTTTTTTTTTTTTATTTTAACCTCTTTCGTTTATCGAATCTCTTCCAATATACAAGCTGGCCAGACTCATACATCAGAATCAATTCGATAATAGCAGCACACCTTATTATTCACTTCTCGCTTGAATACGATTTCATCGGCGTTTTAAGTGTGCTGCTCGAAAGTACAAATGAATTCGAAAGCGAATCCGAAAGAGGTCCGAAAACAACCAAGAAATAAATGTGCACATTATAGAATCGATCCGGGGGTGTTCGAAAGACTGGTGGCGATAATTACCGGTTCGCCACCATCACCCGTTTCAATATTTTTTTTTTCATATTTATGTTTAAAAATTAATTAATTAATAAATAAATAAATAAAATAAACAAGATTTATTTCCTAAGATACCCACACCATTTTTCAATATTATTTTCAAATTTTTAATATTATTTTATGTTGAAAAAAAAACTAACCTCAGACGTGATTTGAACCGCTAGCATTTGAACCACTGTGCCAGTCTATTCCCACTGCGCTATCGGAGTGCGGATTTTTGTCATTTTTTAAATTTTTAATTAATAAAAAAATAAAATAAAATAAATAAAATAAAATAAAAATAAATAAAATAAAATATAAATCTAAGATACCCACACCATTTTCAATATTATTTTCAAATTTTTAATATTATTTTATGTTAAAAAAAAACTAACCGTAGTTAGGATTTGAACCGCTAGCATTTGAACCACTGTGCCATTCTAGCCCACTGCGCTATCAGGTTTCAAATTTTTGTCATTTTTACAACTATAAATAATCGATTCAAGTTCTTTAACTCTTTCCCGTAATTGTTTCATTTTCTTTAACCTTATCTCAGCAACTTCTACAGCTTTCATGTAAAAATGTCGATACTTTTCATTCTCTACCATCAACTCTTTGATATATTCTAATGGTTCTTCTTCTCTTCTTTTCATTCTCTTATGTTTAACTTCATTCAATTCATTTCTCATTCTTTCAATTAAGTCAGTCATTTTATAAATATTTTTTTATTGGATATATTAATTTTAATATATAAAAATGAATAATATAAATCTCAAAATTCAAGAAAAAAATAAATTAAATCTTGATTATAATAAAGAATTTACTCATGAAATTAAAAAAAATGATATTTTAAAAATCTCGCCAACTTCAGGATCTATTGCAAACTTAAATCGTAGGGGTGATATAGTTTTTCAATCTCTTCAAACATCAAACCCAATAGATATTTGTAATGCCAAATTATATTATAAAATTGAATTAGAAATTGAAGCAAACAAAGATATAACCCTAGAAAATAATTTCTTTCCAAATTTATTCTCGAACATGAGAATAAAACTAGGATCATCAGAAATTGAAACTGTTTTGCATCCAGGAGTATATTCTACAATGTTAAATTTTATTTTAACTGGTTGTGATTATAAAAACGAATATGGTGAATTAACAGGTTGGATTCCTGATGTTAATAAAGGGGATTTAGATAAAGATGGTTTAGATATAAATTATGGTTACCATAAAAGAGCTGAACTTTATAAATCTAAAAAATTTGAAGGTTATTTTGAATTAAAACACTTATTTGGATTCCTTCAAAATTATAACCGTGTACTTCATAATGTTTTTATAGAACTCATCTGTAATAGACTAGAAGGTGATAAAAGATTGTTCTATGGAGCTGCAGATACAAAAGCTAAATTAAAATTATCAACACTTGAATTGCATATACCTGAATGGACATTAAACCCACATTCTGAAATCAAACTCCTTGAAAGATTAAATTCCAACAAATCTATAAATGTAAATTATTTAAATAGAATCTGTAGTGAATTTAGTATGACAGAGGGTTCAACATATTCTATAAAGGTAGCAAATTTAGCATACCGACCAAGATATATCTTGATTGAATTCAAAGAAGTAGATTCATCTTTCCAAAAAAATAACAATCTATTTATTCAAAAGATTGGAGATGATAATATAAAAACAATTCAAATTCAATTAAATAGTTCTTATTATCCAATAAATAGAATGGAATTTAATATTGAAAATAATGAAAACATATTCCCATATCTAAATTATATTGAAACATGTTATGATTTCAAAGTTGAACCGCAATTAAGTTTAGAAGATTTCAAAAATTTATATTCTATATTTTGTATAAATGTATCAGACCAAGATGATCGCCTAGCTATAAATAATGTTGATGTTACACTTCATATAACAAAGGATTCTAATTTTAAAGCTAAAGTATATACATTAATTTTAGAAGAAAAGAAAATAGAAATGAAATTATATGGTGGAAAGATTTCAATTATTGAAAATGTTAGGGGAGATTCTTCATAAGTAGATTCCCCCATAAAAAAACTTTTAAAATGAGTAAATATTGGACATGTGAAAGTTGTAATTGTCAAGTTACAAGACATCACAAAGCAAGTCATCTCAAAACTAAAAAACATACGAGAGTTGATATTACAGGAGGCGACCTACAATCTTCAAAAACAACATCTACAATATTAAAACCTTTTACTACAGAAAGATATCCAGGTGAAAGACATTTATTCCGTCACAATTATACTGGACCAGGAACAAGATTAGATATTAGATTAGATGAAAATAATAATCCTAAACAAGGAGAAGAACCAATAAATAGAATTGATCAAGCAGCTTTAAAACATGACATTGCTTACAACTCTGAAGATCTTAGAGATAGACATGTTGCTGATGTGAATTTAATACATGATTTAAATAATATACAAAATCCATCAAGCAAGGAAAAGATTCAAAGAGCTCTAGTTAAATTAGCAATGAAAGGTAAGATTTTCATAGGCTTAGGAAACAGTCCGATCACCATGGGTGCAAGACTTCCTAGGAAAGCAAAAGATGTTGCTAATAAAAAGATTATCGAACAAGCAGAGATTGAAAGATCCCTCGAAAGTACAGCCAAGACTAGTTTACAAACCCCAACAGAATCAGAAATAAAATATGCCAACGAATTACACCATGAATTTAGAAAAAATAAAAAATATTTAAAAGTTCAAGTACATGAAAAAGATCAAACATGGTCTGTAGATTTAGTCTTTATGCCAACCAAATCATCAGACCCTGAAAAATATAAAATAATTTTAATAGTAATAGATTTATATACAAGATTTGCCTTTGCAAGATGTTTAGAAAATAAAACAGGATATTCTATTACAGAAGCATTTGAAAATATATTTGAACAACATCAAAGAATTCCAAAATATTTATGGTGTGATAAAGGAACAGAATTTTATAACAAAGTTTTTACAAAGTTTTTAAATGGAAATGATATTAAATTATATTCAACAGAAAACGAAGGAAAAGCAGTCGTAGTTGAAAGATTAAATAGAACATTAAAAAATAAAATGTGGAAATATTTTACTGCTATTGGAAAACAAAAATGGAACAATGAATTGTTACAAAAGATTGTAAATGAATATAATAATGATGTACATAGTTCTATAAAATCAACACCTTTAAATGCTTCCATGAAGCCTGAAACCATTAAAGTGGTAAATATTGAAAATGATGTTATTGTTGATACAACCCCTATAAAACCAAAGTTTAAAATTGGTGACCGAGTAAGAATATTTAAATATAAAAATAAATTTGAAAAAGGATTCACAGCAAAATGGACAAATGAAATTTTTATTATAAATAAAATACATTATACAACTCCAATAACATATAGCATCATTGATTTAAATAATGAAAAAATATTAGGTAGATTTTATAATAATGAACTACAGAAAACAGATTTTTAAGTCGACAAGCCCTAAAACAAACTTTTCCATATTTCAGCTTCTTCTCTATCCAAATAAATATAATTATATTTTTCTTTCCAATGATTATCAACAAACATATCAAACATATTCTTATCAGGTTCAACATTTGAAAATAAATCATTATAAATCATATTCTTATCACGCTTGTCTAATTTAAAAAATATAAAACAATTAGAATTATTTCTTATAGAGTTTTTATCTAAAGCATAATATGTTTGAGATATATAAATAACATTACAATTATTATGTCTTCCTCTTGTAAAGTAACTCTTTTGAATCTCTTGATTTTTCATGTTAACAACATCATCAAATATAACTAGATTCTTTTTATCTTTAGGAAGTAAATCACAATGTAAAACATCTTCAGGTTTATTAGAGAATAAAACTTGAATTGCCTCCTGCCCTTCTTCACAAATATAATCATTTTTATTATTAATATCTGATTCTAAAATCTTTTCCTTGTACCAATCAACCATATCACAAGGATGAAAAACCTCTTCGGGACATCTATGTTGATTTTTAAAAATATCAATTATAGCTTTTTTAGTTAATTTATTTTCAAATCCACATTTCAAAAGTTGTAATTCTGGTTGATTTATGGTTGTAGAGTAAATGATTAAATTATTATAATCTAAAAAATCATCTTCAAGCAACATCCTCAAAAGAAGTACATTCTTTCCACATCCAGAAGAACCAACAATTAATAATCTAAAATTATCAGGAAATACTTTATTATTAAATTTACTCTTATGTCTATTTAAAATTGGTTTCCAAATATCCATTTTATTTATTATAAAATGACAACTGGGGAACCTTCGGAGAAATCACCCTCAGAAGAATCTTTGGAGCAATCCCTACAAGAATTAATAAATTCAAATAAAAATAAATCAGTAGTAATCTCTGGTAAGAAATATTTTATTGGAAAACATGTAAAAGAACAAGTTAAAGAACGTATTAGAGAAGGTGGCATTCTTCCATTAGCTGCTTTAATACCTGCAATCATTGCCGGACTATCAGGTGCTGCTGGAATAGCTGGAGGAATTGCAACTACAGTTCAAAAAGCTAAAGAATCTCAAAAGACAGACCT